>JAREIK010013155.1:0-14517 GCA_029783825.1 Sapria himalayana
TATTGAAAAGTTTCTCTTTGTGAGAAGCCTCTGTAGGGTAGGACAAGAGAAAGAAGCAGGAATGGTACCAATGGCACTTATCCGGATTCCTATTGCTTTGTCTCCAACTGGGATTAGTGAGACCCGGAGGGTAAAGGCACAAAATCTAACACACTGTTGGTGACCTGCCATACACGACCTGAAATGGGGACTCCTAGTAGACCGATTATCGAACTGTTATAAGCGAATTCCGCTTTGATCATTTGGTGGAGCGTACTGAGTGGTTGTCTTTTCCCCTGCAATACTCCTCAACAATTTCCCAAACAGCGTTCACGACTTCCGTTTGACCATCTGTTTGTGGGTGGTATGCACTGCGGAACTCTAGTATAGTTTTCCTCACTTTTTCCATCAAGTTATCCGAGCCAAAAACTGGCCGGTCAGACGAAATAGTCTTTTCCATGCAACCTGACAACCTCTTAGAAACTGGTATGCAATGTGAATAGCATCGGAAGTCTTCCTTACAAAGAATAACGTGAGCCATTTTAGAAAACCGATCTACTACCACAAAAAAATAGAATCGTTACCAAGCCCAGCAAGCCCTGCACCAATCCATGCTGATATCAGTCCAAGCGCTACTGGAACAGGTAAAGGGGTGTACAGTCCGGTATTCTGTTCTGCCCCTTTGATAGTTGGCATACCCTGAATCTGGAAAGCGCCGGTTCGAGCCCAGCTCGCGACAAGGCCTTAAGAAATAACTTCCTAAACCGGGATATAGTCATTTTAGCAACTCTCGTTATAACGCGTTTTAGTGACCTGCTCTTTTTGGTCTTTTTCACTGCTCCGGAGGCATAGAGAACTTCTTTTTGGTGGGATTCATAGTCTTCTTTTTTCGGGGATTTCCTGGTATTTATCGGAGCTAGCCTGGTATTTACTCGATGGACAAAGAGCAAAGAGCCTCCTCATAGCACTACTCTCAGAGATAGAGTGATAGGCTAAGAAGCAGTCTCTAGTGAAGTTTTCACAAGTAAACTACTTCTCTGCCCTTGTGGTCAGTCTCCGTTGAGCTACGGATACGATTTCTGACGAAAGAGTCCTCTTATTGATCGCCGAGCTTCGCTTTAGGGAGGGAATACTACTTTTTAGTTAGATTAGACGGACAGTCTTTCCATGCTTTGTTCTTGATGTACCGGAATTATAGAAGATGCAGCAAAGCAGACTTCCCCCTTTGACTACTCCGCGCATTGGAGAATAGATATCATAATGTGTAAACCTTGTGACACGTGTAGTAAGGAATAAAACCTAACCGCACCGTGGGAGCTTCACAAGAGCAATCACAGTCGAAGAGCAAACTGATTCACAATCGCTATTCTTTTTCACCGCTAACCGTGCCATGAACAGCGTTCAGAGCCGATTCTGTAACAGGAAAAGTGAAGACCGCTACTGCTCTACGCCTTACTAACAGCTATACCACACTAACTCCGTCTATTGCTCCTATAGTTCTGCGGATCGAAACTCCCTTTAGCCCTTTAGTTCAATAGTTCAAGCGGAAGACTAAGACGACCTTTCGGATATGGGATATTCTACTTAGAAGACGATAACGATACCACCAAGGTGCAAAGCGCTAGGTCTGGGATCGATCCCATCTAGCAAAGAATAAGAATCCAGATGAAAAAGAAAGTAAAGCTTGAAAGCTGCCCTGATTCCATTCCTTCAACATCTGCAGAGCTAACCCCTGAAGTGACTGCAGGCCCTTAAGTACCCTTTCCTCCAACTGCGCTTAGTCCTTCAAACATCTGCGCATCAGATTCGTTCACAGCTTTCCTCCCCGACGGTCTAACCAGGTATGGTATGCACCATATTTAAACGGGATCAGAGCTAGAATAGCCCTTTTTCTTTTATACTATGCTTTGAGCCGCTTCAGTAATGGGAGGACTTGCCTTTGCCCTTACTCTATGAATAAGGAAATTCCCTGGTGTGGTGTTCACTCAAGCTCCTAACTCATTGACGCTGTAGGCAAAGAGCTATGGGAATGCTTTCATAGGCTAGGGGGGGATAACTCTGAATTAAGTAACTAAGCCCCAAGGCTAGCGAAGAAAAGGAAATAGGCACAACTCCTGACTCGAGGGTGAGAATTGGATCGAATAGATGGAATCAGAAAGGAACTTAGAGAGAGGCAGAATCACCGTTGTTGGAAAGAAGGGCTCCAAAAGCTCGTTATCGTTAGCAAGGCAGGTTCGTATAAAGGAAGCAGTCCTTCGCTGCACGAGCATCGACAAAGAGAGAGTTTAGAGCAAGCCAATCCAATCACCAGAAAGAGCGAAAGGGAGATGAAAGCTAAATAAAATAGAAAAGCACTCAGAATCCCAATCCCAACCGACCCAGATAGCATACAGTGAAGCAGATGCTGAATTATTTCCAAAATCTCCCAGCCCAGAGGGAAAGATATGAGGACTAGCCTTATGACATTTCATTTCATTTTCGAGAGATGCTTTTCATAGCCTTAGTTACCAGGAAATCTGATGTGAACAAAAAATCTCATGGTGGAATGCTCACAAGACATGTGACCAAGAACGGCTTAAGTTGAATCTACTTTGAACGAATGGGCAGCTGGATTTAGCCTCGGATTCCGATGTTTATCTCCTAAGTCCGACGATGGGCCCGACCCCTTTTTTGATGTCGAGTTAGCTGCGAATTTCATAGTTGTCGGCTTAGTTACTTTACCTTTTTCATTCACTCGGCGGCCTACGTAACGTACTTCTTGGCTTCTTTATTCCTGTAAGAAAGTGCTTATTACATAATATGTAATTACATGCTTCTTATTATTGTAAAGAGTAATAGTGTCTATATGACAATTTGTTGTTCGTTATTATCCCCTTATTCCGCTGACTTCGTAAGTTGATTTGTTTTTCTATGCTCGGGCTCCACTCCTCCCTCCCGATGAGATGGATTCAGTTGACCGTCGCCCCTGTCTATTATGCTGATCCTCGTATGGGAGGGGACGGATCACGAGCAACTGGATCTACTTGAACTGATGCCCGGTAAACGGATCGAAGGCTGTATTTAACGTTCCCACCTGCAACTACGAAATAGGCTAGCTGACCTAGCAGTGAAAGACGAGAGAGCAGAAATGAAAGATGAAATAGCTGGCACTTCTGAATCCTATCACAGGGATTGCCACTCTCTTTATTTACGCTTGGCTTAGTCGTGAAAAGAGGAAGTCTCCCCTAGCTATGGATCTACCATATAGTTCCAATGTAAGGTAAGCTGGTGAAATACTACCTTCAATACAACTTACCAGGCAATCTTCCTCCAATCATCCAAAGGGTGGCCCTGTTGATAAAGAAGATCTCCACGCGAGAAACCTAGGAGTGATGAACGGCTTGTTAAGGACAAGAAGAAAAGAGATGGGTGATGTTGGTTCTCCCTCTAGAATGATCCTTTTACCGCTCCCTTCGCTTGTGATTGAGGTCTACCAGAACCCCTTTCCCATGGTCCGTTAAAGATCCCGAGATGGACAGATGCCGAGTGCTCGCATGCCTTTAAAGATCCTAAGGGTCTAAGAAAGGAGATCATAACCTGTAGTACTACTACCTTGGGAGGCGTTGACTCTTGTCTTTATGGGACCTTTGTCAGGTCCTTGGATGTCTTCGACCAAGGTATTCTTCTTTCCTTCCACCCGGTCGTACCTCTTTAGCGGAGTCCGTGGACTCCCAATACCGAAGGAGTGAAACTCCCAAGGACAGAGCTTGGCTTCCTTTAAGCCTCATCCATACCATCGGCCACCCTGTGACAGGCCTTTCCTTTCCTTTTACCGACCGGCGAAGCACCGAAGGTCGGCCGGCGTAAGCCTGACGACCGAAGGTCGGCTTATTCATTCAACTTATTCATTGACAAAGGACCGAAGGTCCGAGGAAATTAGGTGACTTGACAAAGAAATCCAAGAGCCGAAGGCGAAACTTCACACTTTGTCTTCCGTGGTCATGTCCATGTGAAAGCACCTTCCGGGCATGTTCACATAGAGAGGAATCTATTAGGTCACTTCGTTTCCGTATTATAGACCTTGCCATGTCATCTTCTTTGCCTTCGGCCCCATCTCCCGGTCTTCTCTCTCTTCTCTTTTGGGCTTTTGGTGAACATCTTGCCCTTGTATTAGACCTTTCTTTGCCTATCGGGTTTGAAAGGTCTTTAGACAAACAAAGGTGTTCGACCGGAGAGGGAAGAGGAAAGAACACCGAGGGATCAGACGTCCCTTGGACCCGGTCCCAAGACACGAAGGAGTGAAAGAAGAAGATACCACCGACAAGAAAAGGAGTCAACGACTCGAAATAAGACATCTCAAGAAAAAGCATTCAACCAACAACTAAAGGAAAAGCAATAAAGCACACCCCCTTCGTCGGAACCTCCGCTAAAGCCCCTGCCCTTGATTGCCCTGCTGGAGTGGAATATGTAGATACTCTTTCCGGTAGGTAGGCTTGATGCTTCCGCTTCCGTTCTTTCAGATTGAAAGATTTAAGCTCAATTACCTTCTTCTAAACCCTTCTGATGGAAGTTAGAAAGATGCCATGCCTCCTAGGCCCCTAGATTTCCCAGTAGGATCAATGCAATCCTCGTTGTCGGACCCTTACCTAGATAGGTCAGCCTCCAAAGGACCCTCGTAGGCCCACTCTGGAGAGGTGAAATCTTACGTCGCTGACGCCTTCGTTGCTCAGAAAAGTTAGGAATACACCCCTCCCAATTACATTGCCCCTAGACTTAGTGCCTAGCTTCCTTTCCTACTCCTTCTACGCCTTTCCCCGCTTTCAATCTTCCGTGTAAGAGTCAGTGTTATTCAGCTTCACCTTCTGTTTCTTCTTCCTCCACTGGAACTATTACTGAAGAAGGAGGCTTGATGCTAGTCGTATTACATCTCCAGCAACTAAATAAAGACTAGAACTTAAACTGCACCTATGGAAAGGCTAATACTTTACTTTGAAGTTTTATAACCCTCCGATGGGCAGAAAGTTATGAGATTTTCTTACCTCTCCGGCCCCAGCAATTGAGACTCTATTAACTCCATCCCTCTTCCTGTAGCCTGCCTTGATTGGCTAGCATTGAACACGGAGACTTTACACTTTCTGCCCCCCTCTTCCTAACTCCAACTCGAAACTAGGGCTATTCCTTCATCAGATGGATGAGTTAGTAACCCGCCTTCACTATCCTTGCCCGGCACTCGAGGTACTCTTTTTCACCTGGAGATGTTCAGTTTACTTTACTTGAAGCTAGCTACTTTAAACTATTGACTTGCCGCTAGTTTCGCTTCGAGAAGGATAGGTCTTTTCTTACCTCGTTGACGCTAGTTAGCTCAGTTGATGATCTTTATTGGACCACCTTCTAGTAAAGTCCATCCCTCTCAGCAACGAAATGTAAGAAAAAAACAGACAGGATAGGCAATCTTATTGGACCTTCCCCAGGGAAATTTCTCAGCTAAGATGCACATTCTTCTTCGAGGCCTGTTGTTGGAATGGTTTCCGGCCTCTCCTGGAATTCTTGAAGCTACGAGAGAAAGGTCCTACTCTTTCATTTAGAGCCGAAACAGCTTAGATGGTTCTTTTCCTGTCCTGTCTAATTCAACTGTCGCTTTGTAAATGCTTCAGGTAGACCCTCTCACCGGGGAACTTCTATTATTATGTTATAAGGCGTGCCCAAGCGCTTTACGGTACCTAGTACGCACAACTACCGTTATCCCCTACCGTCGTAGCTTAAGATTTCCAACAGCCCTTAGACACTAAAAATGCCCCGGGATCGCATTTCCACTTCCACTGGTCCCCTGGTATCAACCACTGACATCATTAGAAGTATATCTTCCTAAGAGAAGGAAAGTCTATAGATACCTCAAATGCTGAAGCAGAAGGTTAAAGCGGTCCAGAAAATGATCATAACCGCGGGGCGGGGAACCATTCACCCTTCCTAGGATGATTTCTTATTCCCATATAACTCAATCACTTGATTCAGGAGCCGCCCTAGGTAGCACTCAATACATTGCTTCTACTCCCGCTTGTGGGGAAGTATGCCACTAGCTTCTGCTGTAAATGCACTACTGGTTCCTTGATATGTACACCCTTACCAAGGATGAAATGCCAGATTGACTGATACTGGTTGGCCAATCAAGGCAATCATCAGCCTACGAGGTCTAGGGAATTGAAGTATTCGTAGTAAAGTAAATGAATTAGAGATAGATAGCTCGGAGAGGAGAGGTGAATGAGTTACCAGCTACAGAAACTATTCACTCTGATGCGCACAACCATTTCCTGCCTATAAACCTGATCTTTGTGCCGATATTGGAACTATTTCATAGGTAGATTCCTAAACTTATTCCCTTTCTGTATTGAACCATAACAAGATCCTCCCTTTCCGATTCCGATTCGTTGACTGCTAGAGCAAGATGACCTTTCCTACCTTCTGATAGACAGCTTTCACTGCTACGGCTATTGGCTTTAGCTCTACTATGGCATTCCCTGTAGTTCTTGGAGTAACTCAAACTCGAACTCCTGTTACGGCTTATGCCGGCTATAGACTACGCCTCTATTCATCCTTCGTTCGTGATCACTCCCAGCAATCACTTCACTGGCTAACAGTTAGTTAGAAAGTGTTCCGGGTAAGGCCTATAGAACTCATTTAACCTCCGGTTATAGCTGAAAGTGGCTTTGTTCTTATCGTTCAGTGATCACTCGCCTATAGGTAGTAAATAAGGGAGTCTATCGTATTCCGATACTGCTACGAGCTGTCTTAACTCCACTGACTTCTAGGCCATTAGCTCAGTAGCTCAGTAACTCCATTCTCTTATTCCGCCAGCCTTACCTCAATTCCCTTCTTCGCCTCAACAGCTAAAGCATCCCTTTCTGCAGCTCCTGGAACAGCCGAAGAATCTGGAGTTTCTGATTCCAATCCTTAGGCAGGAGTCCACTCCAGCTGAGCTATAAAGATTGGGATTATTCTACTCTTTATCAGTTACTTCAGCTACTTGATCAACATTTTCCAGTTGAATTCAGAGGACTTTCCAATACAGCAACTAAATAAAGAACAGCTGGTGAATGCCTTACCGGTGAAGCCTTTACAACGGCAACTTCCGAGACTGATTCAGCCCCTTCTATGCCATTCGCTTACAGAACTAGGTCTTTCCTTAGTTAGGAGATACCACTTGTTCTTATTGTTCTATGAGAAAGGCGATCATTTCTCTCTTCTAAGACTAAACCAGCAGGTAGTGGAACGCCTGAATTGAGAATGCTATCGAATGCAAGCTCTGAGGTCCCCCCATCCTTCAGTGTAGCTGATCGGTAAAGGCAGTTTCTCATGAATTGATGAAAATCGGTGCGGTATGTTTAAAGGCAAACCCTTTGCAGTTCACTCGCCAGTGTCATCACTCACTGGACGAGCGTTTGTATTTGTACCAGTTGAGGACGGCTGCCCAAGACCACACACTTCAAGCCTTGTACCCTACCACCTCAACTCCGCTATGTCTTGGTCTGGTTTTCGCTCCCGGAGGAAAACCCTGGATCAAATAAGGAAGCAAAGCTCCCTATAAATCTTTGAAACTTTTGGGGCTTGGGGCAAAGAATAAAGGAGTTTCATGCTCTCGAGATTCAATCATGCTAAGGATCTTTCCTCACGAACTGCCTTTAGGGTTCACGACTGCGCTTTCCAAGGTAGTTCTGAAGGGCACCTTTTCATTCTGCTTCTATGAAACCTTCTATGTAGGGGTCGGCCTGCTCGTCATCGGGGGACTTCCGGTCGAAACTGATTTATGGCATGGGATCTATTCTTTGAAACAGCCTAGTTTCCTTGTCAGGTTTTAACCCCAACGCTTACGCCTTAAGGCACGGGCATTTTCGGAGATTAAGTTAAGCTGCTCCTTCTGCCCTCTATGAAAGATGGAATTCGAAAGAGTCGGTCTCATTGATGAGCAATCTCCGAGATAGATAGATAAGTTTCCTTTTACTATTCATACGTAACTTCGGGCCGGGCTTTAAGCATGCAGAAAGATGGAGATCGGATGGCGCTATCTTTGTCCTTGGCTGGTGAACTGACCGTACCCCACGACACAGGTAAACAGGTAAACAAGTTATAGTGGAGTATACCACCGAATCTTTCATAAGAGCTATATGCCTTTTGAGGCAAGATATTTTAAAGGCTTCAACATCTATTATTCTTCCCTCGGGTTCTAGCAGAGACAGCTTAAACTCGTGTTTTAATGCCTACATAGAGGCTGCCGACTAGAAGATGTGTGCCATTAAGGCCCACGGAGCGGTCAGGCCTTGTTTTTATACAATGAAGGGCAATAGATAGAGGAAGAGAAGGAACTGTGGGACTATCGGACAAGGAATGCCCTCTTACTGCTCGAAAAGAACTGCACATTCATACGGTTTGAGAAGGCCTTTCCCATGGCGCAGCAAATCTTTTATCTGGGTTACTTTGGGGGTTGGGGGCTGGGGGACGGCATTAAGAGAGGAGTTAGAAGGTCCGTTAGGCCTCACCTTGGGCTTCTTGTCCGCTCAGAAAGCGCCAGGGGATACCAATCATAGCTTTCGGGCGAAGTCCTTCGATTCAATCTCTTGCGAGAGACGATGCCCTAGTTCGGTGCGCTAGGGATTCTAAACCCGAAACCATTACAGTAAAGGGTACGGAATATTCTCAATCTCTCCTCCCTCCCTAGCTACTTTTCTCGCTTACTTGCCTGCTGGCTTGCCGCTTGAAAGCGCCTTATCTTATTGGGATTTCTTTCCTATTGCTTGTCTTCTGTAGCAGCGAAAGTAGGATCAGAATGCCGACGGTATTCAATGTGTGGTACTTTCGGAATAGAATAGGCAGCTAGACTTTGCCTGCTTTCTTGCTTTCCTTTCTTCCTTTCTTACTGCAGTTCTTCGACTGCCTGCTTTACTTCCTTTCTGTAGCAAGCTTTTACTTATCCGTAGCTATTGAATCAGCAACTTTTGAATCAAAGCGATAGGCCCCTTATTCAAATCTAGACATAATGGGAATACCCGGCGAAAGGCGCATCTCTTCCGAAGCTATTGCTTTTTAAGCGGAACTCCGCTTCAGACTTATCTATTCGTAGATCTAAGATTTCCGGGGTAAGGACTGACTTAGGCTTAGTGAATATCTTTGCTTTTCAATAGTACGATCTTCGGCATATGAAGAGATATTTTTGTTGAAGCCAACAGGGAAGACTAACTGAAGGGAGTAATATGCCAGTAGCAGTCCCCATATCTTCAACTATATTCTTCTCTGATATCATAGATCGAGCGAGGGCCTGTCTTTAAAGAGGGGCCGATAAGGCTGCTAAGCCATCAAACAAGCAAGCAGGACTGGACTAGTTGAATGAAACAGGATCTCCTCGGGCTCGGGAAAGGAAGCAGTTCACAAGAGCTTTGACTATGACTACGAGCTTGAGTTATAACCTGAAAATCGTCTAATCAAAAAAATGTCATGACCTACTGGACTTTTTTCAAGACATACGAGCATACTAAGTTCACCCGGTTCGAGAACCTTCTTTCTCTCATCAGGACATTACAAGCCCCATCGAACAGACCAGACCAGAACTTGAGCTAAAGGAGGACAGGACTAGCCTTACAGGGCGCTAGCCATTAGAAAAGAACTGAACTTCCCCAACACTTTTAATTGACTTGAGAACAGAGACAGCAGACAACTATCGATTCTCCAATCACTTGACTTCCAGCTGAGAGCAAAGGAATGCATAGCTGTCTGAGATCCTTCTGACCTTACACCAATATGTGACATCAACAAGCACGAAAGCAAGGAAGTCCGTTCGGGTTCATGGACATGGACTATGAAGTCAAGTCAGAAGATGAAAAAGAAGCCACTTGACCGATAGGGTAAGGAGCGGAGACCCGCCCCATTCATGAAGTTTAGGGATTGGAGTCAGGGACAACAGAGGAGCAAGCCCAAACAGAAGCCAGGACTAAGATGACTGGACAGGAGCGATAAGCTCAGCCACTCGACCAACCCTTGATCCACCCTCTAGCGAAACGAAAAGCCGAAAATCCGGCTAATTTTCCTCCGAGATAGGACCCCTTGTTTTAGGCCTTTTGACTAGAGTAGAGAGAGAGAAAGCCGCCTCCCTCTAAGATTGATACTACAGTCTCCATATCGTCTAATCAACATCAATGGTGAAGGTGATGGAGGTCCATCTTTTCCTTACCATTGGGTTAGTTTTAGGTAATCTGACCTCTATTAAAGGTGTAGAGTACCGTTAGTTGTGACTAAGGCGAACCTTAGCCGGGATCCTCCGGATTCTTAGGTTAATGGTAACCCAAGGTCCAGCTGATTGTGCACTCCCCATAGAAAGGGCCAGTGTGACCATTGTTTCCCAGGGGAACTGTCCGTGTGGTAGTTGTATATATATGTCATCAATTCTATCATTGACAAGACTAAAACCACGTTCATGTAAGTAGAAGTAACAGGTGTGTCGCTTTAACAGACTTCATTACCTTTTACGTAACCATGTCATGTGCCGTCTCTGCCGCGGTCCTGGAACATCAATGCATAGGCGTTTTAGTAAGCCTCGCTCTCGACGTTCTTGTAGTCCGCGGGTAACCGTGCGACTTTATTGTATTATGCACCGTCTACCTCGCCTTCGAGAGGAAAGGAAACCTCGTCTTATGGGATAAATACTCCCAGCAAGTCCATTTCCGCTCGTAGATGGGATCTCAAATCGGCCTTTTTGCGTTTTACCGGGAAAATTGCTTGTTTTCGGATTTCTCTTCCTAAGGCAGCATCTCAATGTGATAAAAATCCCAACCCCCTTGTTTTTGATCGGATTGGCAGTTTGGGAGGATAAAGACTGGATTCTGATTCAGTGCCCTTCTGATTCTGTGCTGTCTGAACAAAGTATGCAAGCAACCCCTATTCCACTACGGAGATGAGTTATTGAGTTACCTGTCTTCGAACCTAAACTGGCTCACTAGCCCACAGAACTTAGATTGGAATGGATTGTGAATCGGATGAAATAGTTCATGAGCTTGACTAAACCGTACTCTCTATTCTTTCTACTTGAGCTATCTCGCCACTTTCGGACTTAGCCTGATACTTCTAACAAACGGCCCGTTCGATTTTCACTTGATCATGAACTCCTCACTCCAATCGAGATGAGCTAAAATCGCTACTCCTCCTTCTTCATGAGCTAATGAACTCCTCACTCCAGGAAGTGAGCTACTAGATCCTTCTGTCTGTATTAGAAGTGAATTCCAGGGCGTAAGAAAGCTAAGAATGAACATTTCATTTACCTACGGGTAAAGCACACGGGCAGGGCTTGAAAGCCCCACTGAACGGAAAGAGGAACTAATCAGTGCAAGCATAAGAGGGCTACCCTGACTAGAAAAGAAGCCCATCTCCTTCCTAAAGAAGAACCTCCACTATCGATACGGAACCAATTTATCGTTCACAATGAGTTGATTAGCTTATCACGTGGCCTGATATGATCCATTTCGTGGCTCGCTATCCTATAACATAACAAGCAGTTTCTCCTGAACTTCCTATAAGAGTGCCGCACGAGCAAGCTCCATCTTCAATCTCCAGGATTTCACTTATCGACGACATCCTATAAGATGACGTCCAGGATTTCACCTTCACTTCCTATATTCGTGACATTCTAAAGGACGGTAGATACACACCAGTTTCAAGTCCATTTCATTGAACCTTATCCGGCTCAACCTTTAACATCGAGGACTACCCTGTTTTCCCCCTAGACCGCTAGACTGACATCATCCTCTTTGTTTTTGTCTGAGGATTTTGTTGAACATCCTTCCATCCCGCAAGAAAGTTCCCCTTGAACCGTCCTGGGTCCGCCATCTCGCCGACTGGTTCGTGTAGAAGAAGTTACACCCCGAATTCTTCATCTCCCATTGTATATACTATGTAAGATGACCCGAAATCCCGGTTCCGCCTGAACCAACCACTCACGACATCTCAAGGCTCTGTTGGCCAAAAAGAAGTCAGCTCATTCTACTGCACCTCAAGCACCTCCGGTTCAGGTCTTTGATGATTGTGACCAATATGCTGATACTCTCCCGACCCAGGACACCTTTTTAACATGCCCTCCTTCCCCTACTAAATTGAAAAATGTTGAAGGAATAAGGGAGCAGCTAGCCAAGTTACAGAAGATTGAAGAAAGTTAAGGGGTCTGGAGACCATGGGCTCAACACAAGGGATTGACCATTATCCAGAGGTTTCAATCAAGAAAAGTTCCAGATGCCTGACATGACAAATACGATGGAACTGGCTGTCCTCAGACTCATCTGCAGCTGTTTTTATCAAATGTAGGTTCTTTTCTATGGGGCTCACTCAGAAGCAGATGGCCCCAATCTTCCTAGAACTCTTAGTGGGGCCGCTGGGCGATGGTTCGCACAGATTGAGAATCGACCCGGATGACATCGCCAATGCTTTTTAGAAACAATCTAATTCTAACACCCAGATTTGGTAACCAGGAGAGGCCAAATGAAAGATTCACTTCTTTCCTGTTTCCTGCCCCTGGCCCGTTGAAGGGCAAAGCTGCCCAAGTGATCGATCTCCCCCCATACAATACAAGTAACAAGTTCGGATAAGGAGAAAGAACATGAGTAGGCAATACCATGACTCTCTCTATTTCCAAGGGATGACCACTGATGACTCTTTGATTGAAGCAGCCACTATTGAAGATGCTATCTACAATGGGACTCATGGATCACAGGTAAAAGAGGCAGATCCAAAGGAAAGAAGAAAGCCCTAAGCGAAAGGGGGAACAAGCAAGAACAGTGAAGTCAATGTATTGTCTGACGGAAAGCCAAAGACACCCAGGACTTTCACTCCGTTAGGCATAACTCTCAGCCGCGCCTTGAAAAAGCTGCAGAAGCATGGTGTACTCACGCCTCTTCCCCCATCTCCGCCACCAGATCATCTTCCTCCTAGGAACAAAGCCAATGCCTACTGCAAGTACCATCAGACAAATTGCCAAAATACTGACCGGTGTGTAAGGGTGTTTAAGACATCCAAGACCTTATTGATTCAGGGAAAATGGAGCCACCAAGGGCAAACCAACCGTCCCAATGTAACTACCAATCCCCTACCCGATCTACGACCACCCTCCTCCTGCCAATATAAACATGATCGAGCCGACATTGTCGAGTTGGGATCCGTCCCTCCACTCACGCCAGGGGGGAAACTTATGGTAGAGACATGACTGGAATCCGGGAGACTTACGAGATGGAGCCCCCACCTCGAGTTCACATGCTCCGGTGGGATTCTTTCTACGACAATCTCCCAACCCCTCCAATTACTCCCTGAAAGCCCAGCAAGTGATGAATCCTTTACCCTCGCTCATATTCCTCAACCCTTTGATTTGATGAAAGCCCTAGTTGCTCGGACCCTACAGACCTAAAACCCCTCCCCGCATCTTTGTGGATGGACTCTGACGAGCTGGATCAATACGGCACCAATGATGATATTGATTTTGTCATACATGAGGAGCCCAACACATGACCCGTGGGGAAAATGGAGCCTGCACTCTGAGATCTGATAACCCCGGCCGAGACTGAGGCCCAAAAGGAATCCCAGGTGACGGAAGAATATAATGAAGTAATTAAGCAATTGAAGAAGACTCAGGCGAACATTTCCATATGGGGCCTGCTCATGGCATCTAAGAGCCACCGTGATCCTGTCCTTAGAATGCAGGGTAAAACACATGTGTCATTGGACACTTCACCATCTCAGCTAGTCCAGAGAATTTCCCATCCGGATGGCAAATACTATCACTTTCACGGATAAGGATCTGCCGAAGGAAGGAATGAACCATAACAAAGCCTTACACATTACAGTGATCACTACAGGGAAAAGAGTGCCAATGGTTTGGTTGACAATGGATCGGCCCTGAACGTGTGCCCATTCAGAACTGCCACTTGCTTAGGATATCAGCAAAATCTTTCGCAGTCTTAGGGCAGGCCATTAGAGCATATGACAACAAGCGGGAGGTAATGGGCATCCCGGCCTTAGAATTCACTGCAGGGCCGGTCCTGTTTAAGGACAATTCCAGGTACTATACATCCCGGTGATCTACGACCACCCTGCTACTTGGAAGGCACAATGGATTCATACGCTCCAAAGCCTGACAGATGACCAAAAGCAAGCCGATTCAGCCCCCCTACTAAGCATACGTTTATTACCAGATCCGATAACAGCGATTCTCCGTCTCTGACCAGATTAGAAGGCGATAGGACCAGGAGGTATCACATCTACAGACATTAGCCCCAAATGCTAGCTCGCATTATTCATAGTAAGTCGCTACATCATGCTTTGAGGAAGCTATTCGGGCTTAGCCCGCCTCTTCTTTCTCAATTCTTTCAGTTTGATGGGCGTGCTCTCGTTTCTAGGTTTGGATGTTCTTTAAGGGTCTACTATAATTACGTCATACATGAATCTCATCTTTCCAATCTCTTTATTCTTTACCCGCTCATTCCTCTGAATGCCTTCTATTCGGCTTCTACCCTACCAAGTCCGCCCTTTAAGCAAGGG
>JAREIK010013156.1:0-58752 GCA_029783825.1 Sapria himalayana
CATGATTTATAGATAGACAAACTGATAGACAGCTTATTGATCGATAGATTTAAAGATAGATAAATATTCAATTATATAGATAGACAGATAGATAAATATACAAATAGATAAATAGACCAATAGATAGATAAACAGGTAGATAGATAAGCATACATATACATAAATAGATACATAGATAGACAGATAGATAGATAGATAGACAGACAGATAGACAAACAAGTAGCTAGATAGATAGACAGATAGGTAGTTATATATTTAAACCATAAATCTAGAAAGAGTGATAGATAGATATATATTTAGATGATATAGATAGCTAGACATATATACAGAAAGACAAATAGATAGATAAGAAGATTGATTGATTGATTGACAGATAAATATATAGATAGATAGATAGACAGATAGATAGATAGACGGATAGACAGATATATAGATAAATAAATAGATAGATAGATAAAGAGATAGACAGACAGATAGATAGACTAATAGACAGATTTAAAGATTGACAGAAATTCAAGTAGACATATAAAATGATAGACAAAAAGATAGATTGTTAGAAAGATAGATATAAAAATAGACTAATAAATAGAAAGAAAAATAGGTAGATAGCTAGATCCATAGATATACATATAGTTAGATAGATTGATAGATAAATAGATAAATAAATAAAGTGATAGTAGTCATATAGATAGTTAGAGAGATACACAGTTAGAGAGATAGACAGTTAGAGAGATAGACAGATTGATTGATTGATTTACAGACATATTAACATATAAACTGATAGAAAGAAAGAAAGAAAGATAGATAGATAGATACATAGATAGACTAATAGATAGATAGACAAAATGTAGATAGCTAGATAAATACATAAACAAATAGATAAATAAATAGATAAATAGATTTACAGATAGATAGATTGACAATTTGAAAGATAGATAGATAGATAGAAATACAAAAGACAGACAGATAGATAGATAGATAGATAGACAAATAGACAGATAGGCAGATTGATAAATGATAGATATACAAAAATATAGATAGACAGATTGATTGATTGATTGATTTATTGACATATAGATTGACATATAGACAGATAGACACATAGATAGATACTCTGATAAACAAATAGGCAAATAGACAAATAGACAAATAGTCAGATAGATAGATTGATTGATAGATATATAGATAGTCAAATAGACAAATAGATAGATAAATAGATTGACAGATAGACAAATACATTAATAGATAGATAGATAGATAGTGAGATAATTAGTTAGATAGATAAACAAGTAAATAGATAAAAAGATAAATCAATAAATAGATAGAGAGAAAGATATATAGAGAGATAGACCATATTGATAGATAGATAGACAAATAGACAGATAAATAATAGATAGATAAATAGATAATCAGATAGAAAAATAGAAAGATAGATAGATTGATTGATAGATAGATAGACAGGTAGACAGATAGATTGATATATAGATAAACAAGTAGACAGACAAGTACAATAACAGGCATACAAACAAATATAAAATTTTATAGATATACAGACAGACAGACAAATAGATATATAGATAGATACACAGATATACAGCTAAAGAGATCGACAAAAGATAGAAAGATAGATAAACAGATAGACAAATTGATAGAAGACAAATAGATAAAAATTAAAAGATAAACAAATTGTTAGAATGACATATACACATTTAGACATATACACATTTAGACAGATGGACATATTGATAGATTGGCGGAAAGACATAATCACATAATGCCTAATAGACAGATATACAGAATGATAGATTGATAGATAGACAGATAGACAGATAGGTAGTTATCAAGATAGACAGATAGACAAAAAGACAGATAGATAAATAAATAGATAGCTAGACAGTTAGATAGATAGATAAATAAATAAATAAACATATAGACAAATAGATAGATACACAAATAGGCAAATAGATATATATATATATATATATATATATACAGATAGACTGATAGACATATAGTCATATAGACAGATAGAGAGATAGACAAGTATATAGATAAAGAGATTAACCAATAAATTATTATACAAATAAAGATAAATACACATAGACAAATAGGCAAATATATAGATAGAGAGATAGAGAGACAAATAGATAGACAAATAGACATATAGACAGATAGACAGATAAACAAATAGACAGATAGACAAATAGACATATAGATTAAATATTGATAGAAAGATAGACAGATAAATAGATGGAAAGATAAATAGATAGACAAAAAGACAAAAATATAGAAAGTTTAAAAAATAGACACATAAACTACTAGACATGTAGATACAAAGATAGATAGATAGATAGATAAATAGATAGATAAATAAACAAATAGATATATAGATATATAGATAGATAAATTGATAGATTGATATAAAATAGATAGATAGATACAAAAACCAGCATACAAATTGATCGACCGACAGAAAGAAAAATAGACAAACATATAGACAAGTAGATATACAAATAAACAGATAGACAGTCACAAAGATAGATAGATGGATATATATATATATATATAGTCAGATATTTAGATAGTCATAGATAGATAGACATTTAGAGATAGACATATACACAAACAGATTGATAGAAAATTAGTCAGATATATAGATAGACATTTAAAGAGACACATAGATAGATATATATACAAATAGATAGATAAACATATTATCTGATAGATAGATAGATAGACAAGTAGATCAATAAAAGACAAACTAATAAATAAATAGACAGATAGAAAGATAGAGATAGACAGGTAGAGAGATAAACATATATACCATATTGACAAATATGATAGATAGACAGATACATAGATAAATAGATAGATAGACAGATAGATAGATAGATATGCAAATAATTTGATTGATTGACTGATAGTTATACATATAGACATATAGATAGATAGGTAGATAAGAATAAATAAAGATACATAGATAGATTAATTGATTGATTGGCATATACACAAATAGACAAATTGAAAGATAGTCACATTGAAACATATAGAGATAGACTGAGGTCTCAAATGGGTCGGGCTGGTCCGGCCCTACACGAGGGAAGGGACGATTCTACCATGCCCATCTCTGCATGGCATAAGAATTTTTCATGCCCATGCCCGAGTCAGGCCTTCTCAAGGCACGAATCATGTCGTTCCATGCCGAGGGAAACCGGACTTTGTGAAAGGCCAGGCATGGCACGGTACCATGGCCCATGTGCATGGTACCTCAACACGAACCGAGAAACTGCCCTAGCAGCTGAGCCAAATGCATTTGTAAACCACTCTAGTCTATTTCCAATTTCAACCCCCCCCCCCCCTCAATCTGTTCCCCAATGATTTAAAAAACTAAAAAAATTAAAAATTTTGAATTTAAAATGTTGGATTTAGCCTCCAACAGCTATGGAGTAGAATCTGATAGCCCACATGATTCTACTCCAAAAAAATAAATAAAATAATAAAAAAACTAACTTTTTTAAAAGTTATTTTTATTATTCTATAAAAGTCCCACCCCCTCATTCTAAATTTTTAATTTTTTAAAAAACATAAATTCTCATACTCTCTCTCAAATCTCTCACCTAAAATTCACTTTCTCGGGATTTTGGCTCAGCATTTCGGGACTCACAACTCAGGCTCGACTTTGTTTGGTATTTGCATTGGTCTTTGTAAGTTAAATTTATGGTGCACGTGCTTTACCTTTACACTACTTTATGGGTATTTCTATTTTTTTAATTAGTTAACTAAAACTATTAAGTCTTAACATAATATTTAAAAATTAATTAGTTTTTTACTTTGTCTCTCACTCACTTCTTTTTAATCTACCCTCTTGTATAAAAATACCAAAAAATTACAAAAACTAATAAAATTAATTTAGATTTAGAAAATGAAAATTCTACACAAAGATTCGAGGTTGCTAAAACTTTTGTTTCTCTGGTTGTCTCAACCCAAACATCTAAAGGATAAAAAATTAGGAGGTCCTATGTAGTTTAGACTCATTTTAATATAATAAAATAAAAAAAGATGTTAGGGGTGAGGAAGAAGAAATGGCACAGTGTAAATATTGTAAGAAAATGTTAACTTGTAAGAGTACATTTGTGATTGGGCACCTTAAGAGGCATGCCAAACTATGTACCAAAAAATATAGTGCATTAGATCTTAGGAAAACCCAACTCAACAATGCATTTTTTGAGGCTGGATCTAGGTCAGTCTCAAAATTTAATCCCTTAATATATCATAGATGGTTGGGTAGGGAAGGTATGGTGAAACTAATCATCATTATGGGTCTTCCGATAAAATTTACAGAAGATCCAAGGGTAGTGAGCATCATGCAGATATAATTTCAGCTTGCTTATCATAGGATTCCTAGGTCCACATCTAGAAATGTCATACTAAAATATTATAAGTTAGAAAAACAAATAATAATTAATGAATTTAGGACATATAGTAGAGTGGTGTTCGTGATGTCTGGTAACTGAACAAGTCATGACGATGCATCTTATGCATATCTCTTTGCCCACTATGTATATTCTAAATGGACACTAAAAAAAAATTTAGGAATCTCTAAAATACTCAATTCTCATGATGGCCCAACTATTTGTGAGTGTATGATGAAGATCTTTAGAAAATATAAAATACAAAATAAGATTTTTAGTATTACATTTTGAGTGTATAATGAAGATCTGTCTGATATCTGTGTTTATCTGTCTATCTATCTATTAGTTTATCTATCTATATATTAGTTTATCTATCTATCTATTTGTCAATATGTCTATCAAATTATCTATCTATATATCAATTAGTCTATATGTCTATATATCTATCTATTTATGTGTCTATTTGTCTTTTTATCTATCTGCATATCTAGCAATCTACCTATCTACCTATCTTCTGATCTCCCTACATGTCTACATGTCTATCTATCTGTTTATTTGTCTATCTATCTTTCTTTCTTTCTAGCTATCTATCTTTCTATCTATCTATCTATTTATCAAACTATTTGTCTGTCTTTATGTCTTTCTAACAATCTATTTGTCTGTCTATATGTCTATCTATCTATATTTCTATATGTCTATCTTTCTATCTTTCTATTTGTCTATTTTTCAATCTATCAATCTGTATATCTATCTATTTGTATATCTGTCTATCTTTCTATCTGTCTATCTATCTATCTGTCTATCTGTCTATCTGTCTATTAGTCTATCTTTCTATCTGTCTATCTATCTATCTATCTATCTTTATGTCTATCTATCTATCTCTCGATCTATATATTAGCCTTTCTATCAATTTATCAATATGTCAATCTAACAATCCATTAATTTGTCAATCTATCAATCTAGCTATCTACCTATCAATCTAAATATATATCTATAAATTTGTCAATCTATCTATGTATCGATATTTTTATCTTTATATCTATCTATTTGTCTATATATTTGTCTATCTATCTATCTGTCTATCTTTATATTTGTGTATCTATCTATTTGACTTTCTACCTATCTATCTACATGTCTATTTGTCTATATATATCTATTAATCTCTATCAATCTATCGATATGTCTAACTGTTTATCTGTCTATCTTTCTATAAGTCTATTTGTCTATCTCTCTATCTATCTGTCTGTCTGTCTATCTGTATGTCTATCTATCTATCTGTCTATATATCTATCTATCTATCTATCTATTAGTCTGCGTGTTTATCTATCTATCTTTCTATCTATCTATATGTCAATCTATTTGTCTATCAATTTGTCTATCTATCTATCTATCTTTTAGTTTATCTATCTATCTATCTATCTATCTGTGTGCCTATCTATCTATTTATCTATCTATCTGTATATCTGTCTATCTATCTATCTAAATATCTATCTATTTATCTATCTATTTGTGTGTGTGTGTGTGTGTGTATATTTATTTATTTATTTATATATTTGTCTGCCTATCTGTATATCTATCTACCTATCTATCTAATATCTATCTATCACCTTATTTTTCTATCTACCTATCTGCCTATATGTGTATCTATATATATATATATATCTAACTAACTAACTATCTATCTATCTATATTTCTATCTATCTACCTATCATCCTATCATCCTATCTACCTATCTACCAATCTCTCTATCTATTTATATTTCAATCTATGTTTCTATCTGTCTATCTGTCTATATATATATATATATATATATATATATATTAGATGTCTATCTATAAATCTATCTATATCTCTATCTATCTATATGTTTATATGAATATATATATATATATATATATATATAACTATTTATATATTTATCTATGTATCTATCTATCCGTGTATTTATCTAACTGTCTATTTATCTTTTTATCTATCTATTTGTCTAATTATCAATATATATAACTATCTATCTATTTATTTGTCTTTCTGTCTATCAATCTATATGTCTATTTATCTATCTATCTATCTATCTATTTATCTATTTATTTGTATATCTTTCTATATATATTTCTATCTATCTATGTAACTATCAATCAATCTATCTGTATAACTATCAATCTATCTATCTATTGGTCTAACTATCAATCTATCTATATATGCATATATCTTTTTATATAACTATCTTTCAATCTAACTATCTATCTGTGTATTTATCTATCTGTCTATTTATCTTTATATCTATCTATCTAATTATTAATCTATATATGTATCTATCTATCTATTTATTTGTATTTCGGTCAATAAGTTTATTTATCTATGTATTTTTTTATCTATTTGTATATTTTTCAGTCTATATATTTATGTATCTATCTATATATATATATATCTTTCTATCTATCTTTCTATCTATCTATCTGGCTATCTATTTATCAATTTGTCTGTCTAAATATCTATCTGTGTTTAGGTTAATCTAAATAATTGTATATCTATCTAACTATCTATATATGTATTTATCTATATGTTTATCTATCTCTCTATCTATCTATCTCTAAATCTGTCTATCTATCTATTTGTTAATCTATCTATCTGAATATTTATCTATCTATCTATTTATCTTTTTATCTAGCTATCTATTTATCAATTTGTCTGTCTAAATATCTATCTGTGTTTAGGTCAATCTAAATAATTGTATATCTATATAACTATCTATATATGTATTTATCTATATGTTTATCTATCTCTCTATCTATCTATCTCTAAATCTATCTATCTTTCTATTTGTTAATCTATCTATCTGAATATTTATCTATCTATCTATTTATCTTTCTATCTATTCATATATTTATCTAACTTTATGTCTATCAATCTATTTATCTATCTATCTATTTATCTCTTTATCTGTCTATCTATTTATTTGTATATCTATTTATCTATCTGTCTGTCTATCTATCTATTTATCTAACTATCTATCTATCTATCTATTTTTTTATCTGTCGATCTATCTATTTTTATATCTATCTATGTGCCTAGCTGTCTACCTGTCTATCTATCTACCTATCTATCCGTCTATTTGTCTATCTATCTATATGTCTATCTGTCTATTTATCTATCTATTTGTCTATCTATCTATCTATCTATATATCAATTTATCTATCTATTTATCTGTCTGTCTATCTATCTGTCTATCTTTCTATCTTTCTGCCAATCAATAAATATGTCTATAAGTCTATATGTTTATTTGTATATCTTTTAATCTATCTATCTATCTAACTGTTTATCTGCCTATCTTTCTATATGTATCTCTCTCTTTCTCTATATGTCTATCTATCTATCTATTTATATGTATATCTATCTCTCTATCTATATATCTGTCTATTTGCCTATTTGTCTATCTATATATTTATTGATCTATATATATATATATACATATCTATCTATCTATCTATTTTCCTATCTTTCTATCTGTATATATATCTATCTTTATATCCGTTGATTAGTTAATTTGTCTTTCTAGATATATATCTATCTATCTATATATTTATCTATCTATTTATCTATGTATATATATATCTATCTATCTATTTATCTGTCTATCTATCTATCTGTCATTCTTTCTATATATATATCTGTGTATCTGTCTATATGTCTATCTCTATATCTATTTATTTGACTATCTTTTTATCTGTCAATCTGTCTCTCTGACTATTTGTCTATTAGTTTATCCATCTTTATTCCTATCTATAAATGTCTATAAGTCTATATGTTTATGTGTTTATCTGTCAATCTATCAAAATGTCTAACTATCTATCTACCTATCTTTCAATTTGTCTATCTCTCTATATATCTATCTGTTTATCTGTCTATCGATCTTTTTGTCTCTATGTATATCAATTTATCTATATGTCCTTCTATCTGTCAATTTGTTTATTTTCTTGTTTATTTATCTATTTATCTATTTATCTATCTATTTGCCTATATGTCTATTTATCTGTCTATCTATCAATCCTTCAATATGTTTATTTGTATATTTCTCTATCTATCTGTCTATCTATCTATGTATCTATCTATATATCTATGTATCTGTCTATCTGTCTATTTATCTATCTGTCTATATGTCTATCTATTTATCTATGTATCTGTCTATCTGTCTATTTGACTTTCTATCTATCTGATTATCTATCTATCTATCTTTATATCTATCTATCTATTAATTTAGCTATCTATCTATCTATCTATCTATATGTCTATAAGTTTATCTGTCTATCTTTCTATTTATTTGCCTATCTACCTATCTGTCAGTCTGTCTATCTATTTATCTCTCAATCTGTCTATTTGTATATCTGTCTATATGTCTATCATACTTTCTATCTATATGTATATCTGTCTATCTTTATATATGTATATCTATATATGTGTCTAAATATCTATCTATCTACCTATTCATATATCTTTCTTCTATTTATATGCCTATCTATCTATCTGTCTACCTGTCTATACGTCTATTTTTCTATCAGTCTATTTGTCTATTTGTCTATCATCAATATACCTATATATCTGTCTATCTATCTATCTATGTATCTATCTATTTGTATATCTATCTATCTGACTATCTATCTATATGTCTATTTGCCTATCTATCTATTTGCCTATCTGCATATCTACATTTCTCCCTATCTACCTTTCTATCTATTTGTCTATCATTCATTTATCAATCTCGCAATCTATCAATCTGTTAATTAGTAAAACTATCAAACTATCAATCAATCTATCTGTATAAATGTTTATATATTTATATGTCCATATGATATCTATCTATAAGTCAATATGTCAATCTTTCTATATGTCTATATGACTTTCTGTCTATCTATTTATCTGGCATTCTGTCTATCTATCTATCTATCTATATGTCAATCTGTCGATCTATTTGTCTACTTTTTTATCTATATATTTGTCTTTCTATCTATATGTCTATCTGACTATCTATCTATATGTCTATCTGACTATCTATCTATCTGTCTGTCTGTTAGTTTATCTATCTGTCTGTTTGTATGTCTGTCTATTTATCTATATATTGATCTATCTTTTTATCTGTATATCTATTTTTATGTCTATCGATTTATCTGAATATCTATCTATCTATCTATTTATCTATCTATCTATCTTTCTACCTATATATATATATATATATATATATATATATATATATATATATATCTCTCTCTCTCTCTCTCTTTCTATCTGTCTATCTATCGATCAGTCTATAAATCTATATCTCTATCTTTCTATCTATATATTTGTATATCCATCTATCTACAAATTTATCTGTCTACCTGTCTATCTTTTGGTCTATCTATCGATTTTTCTTTCAATCTGTCATTTTGTCAATCTCTCAACCTAACAATCTATCATTTTATAAATCTATCGATCTGACAATCTGTCAATCAATATATCTTTTGTTCTCTCTATTTGTCTATCTATCTATCTATCTATATATCTATCTATCAGTCTATCTGTCTATCTATTTATCTATCTATCTATATGTCTATTTATCTAACTATCTATCTATCTATTTGTATATATGTCTATCTGCTAATGTGCTTATCTACCTACACTACTAAAATTTATCGAATTGCCGACAAATTATTTAGTCAATAATTCGGTATTTTTTGCTCGCTAAACTTAATACCGACTATTTGCCGACAAAAATGTTTGGTCACAATTTTGCTCTTCGATACTTTTTTTACCGACAAAAAATTAGTCGGTCGACAATTACCAATAATTTACAGACCATTTACCTACAAATAATTTCCGACTTACTCCAACCATTTTCCGACCAAAAAAATTAGGTTGATAAATGGTCACAAAATGGTCGGTAATAACTGAAAAAATTGCGACAAAAAATCGACTAAAATCCTTAAAAATAATTTCTCGGTAATTCAACTCCAAAAGTATTACCGACAATTTGTTGACTTTTTACCGACCATTTGGTAACTTTTTACCTACTATTCTTTTAAAAAATTTTGCTTGGTTTTTGGTCACATTTTCATTGGTAATTACCGACCAAGTATTTTTTTTTCCATTGATTTAGAAATCTTACATTTGAAATATATATACATTCAGAAATATATACAAATTATGCAACAAAAAAAATTCCAATTAAATCCAGCAAACAACTATATATTTTGCATATTTATAGTAAATACATCAAGAGAAAAAAAATGAAATCGAAAATCAAAGTTTAATGTATTGAAAAATAAATGCGTGTAATACAATCAATCATCCAACATAGTTTCATAATTTTTATGCCACGACGTATCTGGTCCTCAAGTGACATGTCGGATACTGGGATAGAGATGTATGATGCTGCTAGTCCTGATTCAGTTTCTATAGGTGTTGTTGTAGGTGATGGAGTGGATGTTGTAGCTGGAGCATTATGAAGAACAATTCGAGGTAGATCATCAGGGTTGAACTGCAGTCCTCTTTCTTGAAACTTCTTTGTAAGCTAGTCAAACACATACGCAACTCATCCCTGTCATCCTCATAGTTGATCATGCATCGCTCGGTATCAGCCAACTGATACTGTATTACATTTCATTATCACTCGGCATCATCCCTATCATCCTAAAATTCCTCCAACATCGAGAACAAATTTGAAATTGGTTCTAAAAATTCAGCTTCATAATTTGGTCGCCTAAGTGAGTAGAATGATGATGTCGATGAACAGATGCCTTAGACGAACATCTTCTCCTTGCCATCAACAGCCGCATGCCAAATCTGATTCGTATCGACTGGTGGAGTTGATGAATGAGAATTACCTGTTGCACCATCACATGAACCTAAAGTAGACTGAGAATACGCTTGAGTTGCAGCATCTAACATTTCCTCATAATTCTCCTAATAAACATGTATGATAAGTATTCCAATTTATATTCAAAAAAAATAGAAAGTTAATTTTTTTAATGAAACTTATATTTGCTACACGAGATCTCTAATCAACAAAAGTCTGATCATCATGAGCCATCATGTGCATGTATCTAAATAAGCGAGGACCATTGTGCTTCTTACCCTTCTTGCATGCCTATAATTACACACTATACATACGTTAATTCTATTGAAAAAAAATTCTTTATGGGAAATGAAAATATAGGCATAATTGAACATATTTCACAAAGTAATAAACATAAAATGTATAAATTAGAAATAATACAAATGCTCATTCATGCTCACGCATAGAGTGAAATCAACAAGTATGTGTAGGCATGCCACTACCCTCCCCAGCCCACTCTGAGCGATGATTGCCGCTCTGTTTATCACACCTCTTTTTATAATCAAGATCTTTTCATCTACTCTGTCACTCCTTGAAAACATGATTTGGGACACTCAAAACTTTTTCTTTCTTCTTGAACCATTTATCTTTGATCTCATACATGTTTTCTTTGCACTGACAGGCAGCATATTTGTAGAACACACTTTTACCCACCTCCTTTGGTTGTGTCCACCTGTAAACTTTCTGGGATTATAATTAAAAAATTTTTAATCAGTGAACAAAAGAATAAATAAAATATGTAGAAAATATTAGATAGTAATATTTAACTTAAATTATTTCCAAATCATCAATTGGTTTCTATGTGTCAGTGACTTCCAATTATGTCCTATAGGTTTAAAGGACTTCCTGAAAATTGTCCTCAAAACCCTCGAAATGGAACCAAATGGCTCTAACTTCATCCTGTAACCCAAAATTTATTACCAAGTAAAAATAAATTAATAAATTGATAAAACATTTGTTAAATTTTATATCATACAGATTATCAATTGTCGGATCAAACTGAGCAATAAAGAGATACTCGTCTATAGGGAGCTCTGAGGAAGACTCTCCAACATATCCATCCTTTTTTTCCTCTCCCGCCCACTTCTCTTGATCATTCATCAAAATCTCAGGACCATTATGTGGATTAGTCAACTGATGCTACTACTACGGTACATTCACAACCTTCTCTGTCTGCTATAACGTCTCATCCACCAATGACCTCTACCAGGTTCGGGCATACCTGAGGCCTTGCTGCCTATACCATAACTAGTATGACCTTACAATGTGCTACCTCTACCCCTTCCACGTGTCATATCTATTTAAAATATATGACGCAATGAAAATAAACGAAAATGATTAATGATTAAAATAACATAAAACTCATAATCAATTAAATTTTCATCAACATCTACATCCCCACTTGTATCCAAATTTAGAAGATGCGACTAGAAGGATGTCTTTGTCCCCCACCATAGCTTCGATTATAACATCATTGTCATCATTTTGAAAAGATGGTTTTATGAAATCAGTACTTGGTGATGCGGATATGTCTATTTGAGCCCTAGATTTGATCTTGCACATAGTTTTCCAATCCTTTCTAGGACCGGTCCAACCCGAATTTTCATCATAATAAACCTGCGATGCTTGTAGTGCTAAGACAAAATGTTCATACTTGTTGAATTGTTTTTTTATCATGCACATCGATAAGTTTATATCAAGGATGTACAACAATATCAACATGTGTTATTGGGTCGAATCATTTACATTTGAATAACACAGTATTTTTACTAGAAAGGCTTCAAATTCTAACTCGATTACTTCGACCAGAGTTCTATAATAGTCATATTTAGTTTCATTGTATACAGATCATTTAATGCATACCTTCGTATTGTCTATTGCTCGGTAACTACCATATGATTTAGTGTGAAATTTAAAACCATTCACATAGCAACCATTGTACGTTCTAACTTCTCTTAGAGGACCTTGTGCTATACTTCGAAGATAATGATTGGAAATTTTATTTGCACGATTTTGAACCTGTAATCAAAATTAAGTGGATTGTTTAGATTACAATTATAAATTTTTATTATAAAAATACAATTGTGTTGTGATTATCTTTAAAAATAAATATACATATTTTCCAAAAAATGGTGGAAATTCTTCTTCCATCATGGCATTGATAGCTTATTCATTCATGTTTGGAACTTTACATTTATCTGTAAGAAAATCACTAAAAAAAAGAAATTAAAAATAAATGATACATTAATAGGAATTAGTAAATTATAATGTTAAATAGATCTCATTTGACTATTTGAAAATACTATCTCAATGAATAGTTGAACCTCTAGACAATTAATTAGGACATATAGATGAGCTATATTATATTCATAGTCTACTAGATACATTTTTCCTTTAGCACCAATTGTTTTACCCGGAGGCTTTACAATTTCAAACATATCATTATCCACATTATCATTAAGATAAACCTGATTCCACTTTTCATTAAGTGGAAGAGTTGGATATCCTTCTTTGAAATTGAATGATGTGAATTTTGCAGCCTCAACCATAATATAACCTATTGATATAGAACCCTTAACATTAACCTTATTCATTATTGTATGCTTTATTTTCCTCAAGTATCTAAAAAAAGATTATTGAAAATTATAAGTCATTTTTGTGTATATATAAATATATATATATATATAGGAAAAGAATTGGTTTAGTGAATTAATATTATCTTTCTATAGGATACATCAAATAATAATGGACAGGATGAGCAATCCTAACTTAATAAGCCAAGTGCACTAGAAGATGTTCCATTGAGTCAAAAAAATCTTTGAGAAAAGATTTTCTCAAGATTGCATAAGATAATAGGAATTTATTCATCTAGATTCCTCAACTCCTCATCAGTCAATGAAGAAGAAGTCAGTTGCTTGAAAAATAAATAAATCTCAAATATCGGCTCCCATATTCTATTAGGAAGAAATTCTCGAAGAGCAATTGGTAACAACCTTTGCATGAATACATGACTATTCATTCCTAACATTTTATGTTTTTTCGCATCCACACATCTCCCCAGATTAAAGCATACACATCTGGAAATCTATGTTTTTTACCCACTCCAACACAACCTTTATCTTGTGATTTATTCAGGGTATTTATTGGATGACAAGATTTTTGCAAATTGAGGACGACGACAATATTTATTCAACTCATCTCTTGACTTGTACGCGTCCTTAGTTTTCTCTAGAATTTAAACACTATCTTGAAAATATTATCAAAGACATTCTTCTCTATATGCATACCATCAATATTTTTCCTGAGCAAGTGTTCACGCCAGTAGTGCAAATCCCAAAAAAAAACTTCTCTTATTACACCCACAAGTCTTAGATATATCTGCATTCACAACCTCAGCATCAATATCTATCACCTTCCTTAAGCCTCTGTTATTCAAATCCTACTGAATTTCATCATAATATCTAAGACTCAAGAATTGTTTAGTAACCTTTCTATTCTTAATGAAGTCTTTGCTGTTACGTAGATATGGATAATTAATTGCAAAAACTTTCGATGGTTGTCGAACCATGACTATTTTTTGCTCTTAATTAATCTAAATGCATCAGATATCTTCCATACAAGGTGGACATGCCAACATACCAGTTGTACTCCACCAATGAATTATAGAATATGCTGGAAAGTTATTTATGGTCCACATTAGGGTATGGTGCATCTTAAAATTTTGCCATTTGGAAATATCTCGAGTTTGAACCCAAACGCCCCAAAGACTTTTCAACTCCGCTATCAATGGCTACAAGAAAATATCTATCTTCTACTTTGGATTCGTAGGCCCCAGCACTAACACAATTAAAAACATAAATTCTTTCTTCATACTTAAGTCAAGCAGCAAATTATACTATGTCACCACCACAGGCCACAAAGATTATTGTTATCCATATTGACCAGCATAACACCCCAAAGGCTTCATATTTAAGTCTGGTCGAGCATGGCCCAGTACGTTGGCCCGAAGGAATGGTTCTTAAGCATAACACAAACCATGCCTCGCCTGCCCAGCCAAGGATGGCTAGACCTGGATCTTGAGCTGGTGTTCGAACATCAGAGTCCAAAGTCTGACCAACCGAAGCCTGAAAAAGACCCTAACACTCGACTTCCCATCTCACAAAACCCAAGCCCAACAACCAGATGGTCCAGGACAAGACCTATAGTCTACAGGTTCAAGACAACAAAGCTTTTGGAATCTAGGACTATTGGATCGATTCAACGGCCGAACCAACCCAACGATCAAAAAAATGCATTTTTTAAGCCGTTGGATTCGGCACAACAGCTAGGAGTCAGAATCCAAACATTGTAGTGATTTTTCCCAATAAACAATCAAAAAAAAATTAAAAAAATCAAAAGAAAATGAATTTTTTAAAATTACATTTTAAAATTTATATATTACCCCTCATCTATCATAATTTTATTCTTATATATATATATATATATATATATATATATATATATATATATCTCGTATTATCTCTCTGTCTCTTTTTGGCTCTTATCTCTCTCTCTTTCTCTCGATCTCTCCTTTCGGTTTCGACTTTCAAGAATCGGACATGAAGTGTGGACAATTGATTGCAGTACAAAAATCATAAAGCAAACAGAATTTTATGCATTATGAGTATAAATTTTTAAATTTTATTTAGTTTAGTTTTTTTTATTTTAATTTTAGTTAAAACTTTTTGTTTACTTAGTGTTAATTAATATAAAATTTAAAAATATTACAATATAATTTATAAATTAATAAAAATTGTAAAATGACAAATAATAAGTTTAATGACGATAACAAAATTAATTTAAACATAAACATTAAAAATTTAATATTAATAATGATAACCATACGAAAAAATTCGAGACCACCAAAACTTTATTTTCTCTTGTCGCCTCGACCCAAACCCAAAAAACTAAAAAATAAAAACCTAAAAGAAAATCAAATTTTTAGACTCACTTTAATATTATATAACAAAAAAATATTAGGAATACTGATAAAGAATCGATATAATACAAATATTATAAAAAAATATTAGTCTGTAAGAGTTCATGTGTGATTTGACACATTAAGAGGCATGCCAAATAATACACCAAAAAATATGGTGTATTAGATCATAGGCAAACCTAACACAATGGTAGGTTCTTTTAGGCCAAATCTAATTCAAGCTCAATGTTAAACCCCTTCATATACCGCAATGAGTTATGAAGGAAAGGAATAGCCAAACTGATCATCATGATTGATCTTCTGATTAGATTTTTGGAAGATCCAAGGATAGTTGGTATCATGCAGACTTATTTTTAGTCTGCATATCATAAGATTCCTAGGTACACAATTAGGAATGACATACTAAAATAATATAATTTAAAATAATAATAATAATTAATTAATTAAAAAATTAAAGTGGAGTGGTGTCTGTGAATTCCAATATCTAAACTAACCACAATGATGCATCTTATGCATGTTTTATCACCCGTTATGTAGTATCTAAATGGACATTAAATAAAAAAAATATTATGATTCTCAAAAATTCTCGATTCTCATGATGACCCAATCATTTATGAGTGCATAATAAAAATCATTAGAGAATAAAGTATTAAAAATAAAATATATAGTATCACATTTAATAATGTATCTAATAATAAAGTAGAAATTAAAATATTTGTTAGGACTATTAGTGATGAGTCATTAAGAGAGATTTTCCATGTTAGATGCATGTGTCACATCATTAACCTCATAATACTAACGGGAATAAAGTTGTTTCCCCCGCTTTAGAAAACATATGTAACACACTCAAATCTCTTCATTTACCTCGTAGACAATATAAGTTTAGTAGTCTATATTTTTCTATGAGTCTAAAGAAAAAGAAATTATAATCGAATGTAAGACATCATTAGAATTAAACATACTTAAAATTGAAATCATATGTTTGGTACGGATACGTAATATCCGACTACGTTTATAATAAGAATGATGAACTTATCATTGACAATACTGACTAAGCTACAAAAATTTTATTTATGAAATTCTTGAAATTTTTATGATAGGATGAACATGTGTTCGTCAATTTATATTCCCACCAATTATATTGCACTCAAATATATATGCAATATTATTAGTATGTTTAGGAAATTTTGAAATAACTTACTATTTAACGATATGGTTTTAGAGAAGAAAACGAAGTACTTAAAGTATTGATCCACCTAGAGGTGTCAAACGGGTCGTACTCGGCCGGGCCGACTCATTTTTTTAGAGCACGGCCGTGCTTTCTTATCGGGCTAGGCACGGCATGGTTACTATACCGTGCTGTGCCTGGCCCGGCATGGTTTATAAAAGCTAGTCCCAGCACGGCCCGCCGGCACAATGGGTAGTGCCGTGCCAGGCAGGCCCGGTCGAGCCTAACCTGGCCATATGGGCCAAACCAGGCCGTACGGGCCAGGTAACATTTTTTTTAAATTTTTATAATTTTAAATTTTAGTTTAATTATATAATATATTAAATTATATATAAAATTATAGATAATGTATAATATAATAAATTTATAAAATGAAAATTGTTTATAATTTATTAAATTTACAAAGTTTAAATTTTTTTTTATAATTTAAAATAAAATTAGTTTATAATTTATTAGAATTAAATAATAGAGTTATAAATTTTTAAATGAAAAAATAAAACAAAATAAATAAATAAATCGATAAATTTTGTTAAAAAAAATCAAAAAGTAAAAAAAACATAAACAAACCAAATGAAAAATGACCAATCAGCCATTAGATACCAATGGTCTGAACCAAACAAATTAAAGTTTCAAAGTAACGTATAAAATAAGTGTACAATCATTAAAAAATAAAACATTGAAATCAAAAAGTAGTAGATCATCATCAATCGTCAATCGACATATCATGAGCATCATCAGCCACAACATCAAGATCAGTATCATATGGATCATCATCATCAGTAATCAACTCCTCCGCTTTCGTAGTGGATGCGGCTGCAATCTCAGTCCTAGTCACAGCTCCAGCACGATCATGGATGCTAAACCTCGAATCCTTCCAATCCTTCAAACAAGCCAAGGCCTCAACAATATCTAGACATAATCTCGATCTCCTATCTGAAATCACGTTCACTACAACAGAAAAAGCAGACTCCAATGCTGCACTTGACACTGGAGGAGTCAGAAGATCCCATGGCATCCTAGATTGCACGGGAAAGGTGGACTCATATGATTTCAACCACTATAATATATCAAGATTCTTAGTATCAGAATGTGATAGGATTGAGCAGTAATCAATATCTAAGTACCGAGAAAGCTCGCTCTTATGTGATGGTCCACCCCTACGTTTACCCCTCGCTAGCTGAATGGAAAAAGCATCATCTCTGAACAAGGTATCCATGTCCGTAATCACAGTCTCACCACCACCACCACCATACCTAGTATCATAGTATGTCAACAAGTCAGTCAACTTCTCGTGAATGAACCCTTCAGGTGGCGGGGCAAGTTCATTCACGAGGAAATGTAAGTCATGGTGTTTTCTACATCTTCCACCTTAACCCTAGGGTCTATGCATGCAGCGAGGCAATAAAGAGATGGAACGGTGGACCAGTACTTCAAGTACTTAGTTTTCATCTCTACAACCATATGGCTAAGTGTCGGGTCAGCTCGATACTTCCTAAACATGCTACTAATGTTGCATATGCATCTGAGTGCAATGCAAGTCGTGGGCATATAAACTGACGAAAACATGTTCGTCGTGTCATAAAAAATCTTCAGGAATTTCATAAATGAAATTCCTGAGGCCCAGTCAGTGTCGTCAATAATATGTTCGTCACTCTTACTATTGACGTAGTCAGATATCACGTGTTCGTATCCAACACATGATTCCAACATCAGGTACGTGTAATTCCAACGATGTCTCACATCTGATTGGAATTTCTTCTTCTTAAGATTCGCAGACAAACGTAGACTACCAAATTCTTATTGCTTGCTAGGAGTGCGAATATATTTTAGTGCATTACGTATATTATCCAACGCGGGGGAACACACCTTCATACCCACTTGAACAATCAGGTTAATCACGTGACACATGCATCTAACATGAAAAATCTCTTATAATGGTACATTACTAATATTCCTAACAAACATGTTAATCGCTACTCCATTATTAGATGCGTTATCGAATGTGACACTAAAAATTTTATTTTGAATTTTATATTCCTTAAAGATTTTCATCATACACTCAAAAATGGCCGGGTCATCATGAGGATGAAGAATCTCAGAGAATCCTAAAATTTTTTTATTCATAGTCTAGTTAGAAATATAGATAGTAGCTGGTGAGACATGCATAAGATGATTCATCGTGACTTGTCCAGATATCAGATGTCACGGACACCACTTACTGTATGCCATAAATTCATTATTAATTGTTTATTTTTCTAACTTGTACAATTTTAGTATGTCATTCCTAGATGTTGACCTACGAATTCTACAATAAGCAGGCTGAAAATATGTCTGCATTATGCGCACAACCCTTGGATCTTCTAAAAATCTGATCGGAAGACCCATCAATGTGATAAGTCTGGTCATGCCATCTCTACCCAACTCGCTAGAATATATGAAGGGAATAAACTTTGAGACTGAACTCGATTCAGTCTCAAAAAATGCAGTGCCAAGTTGGGTTTGCCTAGGATCTAATGGACCATATTTTTAGGTGCATAATTTGGCATGCCTCTTAAGGTGCACAGTCCCAATTGAACTCTTACATGTTAAAAGTCTCATACAATATTTGCACTATGTCATTTCTTCTTCCTCACCCCTAAATATTTTTTGTTTTATTATATTAAAATGAGTCCAAACTACAAAAGTCCTCCTAGTTTTTTGTTTTTTAGAAGTTTGGATTGAGACGATTGGAGAAACCAAAGTTTTAGCAGCCTCATACCTCTGTGTAATATTTTCATTTGCTAAATTTAAATATGTTTCATTAGTATTTGTTATTTTTTAGGATTTTTGTTAAACATGATATTTATTTAGAGACTAGATGATAGATTTTAAATTTATCTATTTTAGGGTTAGAGAGAGAGGCTAGAGAGAGAGAGATAGAAAAACTTAAAATAAATTACCCAGTAAAGCAATTAGGTCGATCACGTGCATGGTGCACCACAGTCTAGCTCAAAATTCAAAAAAAAGTTGAGATTCCTGAAAAGCCAAGCCAAATGACGAAATCCCAACTTTCCAAGTCCCAAGAGAGAGGAGCAAGATTTTTGGGAGAGAAAAAGTGAGATTTGAGAGAATAAATATTTATGAAAAACATAAATGTTATATAGAGGGGGTGGATTTTATAGATTAAAAAAAATAATTTTTTTTAAAAAAAGTCATTTTTTTTATTTTTTATTTTTTTTTAGGTGGCAGAATCAAGAGGACCATTAGATTTTGCCCCCTAGCCATTGGAGGCGAGATCCAATGGCAACAATTTAATTTCTTTTTTGTGCCCGTTGGGGGGGGGGGGAATCAGGGTCGGGTCGGGGGGGGTCTTTTTTGCAGGAAGGGGAACGGGATGCTTGGCTTGGCGTTGGCCCAAGTGTCTCGAGTCACAGTGAACCCACCGTGACCTGTGACTCATGAAGGTGAGGGACTGCGGGTGCGAGATGCTGTCCTGGGTGTGAACGGTGCCTCCGACCATGCCTATGGGTCATGCCACGGGCCATGAACCATGCCGGGCCAGGCATGGAACGAGGCCTAGTTGTCCTCGGCACGGGCCCGGGCACGAGTTATTCCTGTGTTTGGCTGGCCCAGGCACTACCGGACCATGCCTTGCCTCGTGTTAGGCTGGGCCGGCTCGACCCAGTTGACATCTCTAGATCCACCATTCAATCTTTTTATTGTCTGGCTGCCTGCATGGATCCTAGGATTAAGATGGAAGGAATAAAAAATAATTAAACATACATATCCTCGTGGATGAACCAAGAAGACCAACCTAAAATATTTATTCATAAAAAGTTGACTTACTAATTTACATACTATGATATTAGGTATGATGGTAGTAGTAGTGAGGCTCCAAGTAAGGATATGAATATCATATTCGGAGATGATAACTTTTCTATTCAGCTAGTGAGAAAAAAATGATTGGATGGATCGTCGAATAGGAGCGAGTTATATTTATACTTAGATATCGATTACTATTCAATCACAACATATACTGATAATAAAGAATATTGATATTTTACAGTGACAAAATCACATGAGTCCACCTATCATGTAATGTCTAAGATGACACAGGATCTATTGACTCTTCTAGTGTCAAGCAAAAAATCAAAATCTATTTTTTCTGTTACAATGAATTTGATTACAGATAGGAGATCAAGATTACGGTCAAATATTATTGAGATATTAACTTGCATGAAAGAATAGGATGATTCATGCTTGGGTATCTAGAATCAGGTTGCAACTGTAGCAAAAGCAAACGAGTTGGTTGCTAATAATGATTCATAAAACTTTAATGATGATTCACGACTGGGATTGAACCTACTATACTCCCTATGGCCTACCCCTAGTGATATTGATATCATCATATGTTGATAAGATTATCATTTTTGGATTATCTTTGTTTATTTATTTTTAACAATTGAGCTTGCTACTTTTTTTTGTTATTTTATTCTTTGTTTATTCAAAAACTTACTTATGGGATTTATGTTTTATGTTTATTAGTTTAATGTATTGATTTTTATCCTTTAATAATTTAATCTTACTTTGTTATTTTATAATTTGTTTATGTTTTTAGTTGTTAGTTATGGGTTAGGACTTGTAACTTGTGATAATAATTTTGTTTTTTTTGTTGTATTAATTTAATAAGTAAATTAGTTAATTAATTAATTAATTTAGTATTAAATTTAAAATTATAATATTTTTAAAGTTTAGGATGACTCAATTCCGAACAAGCCGAAATGGCACAACCCGGCCCAACCAGACAAGTTCTAGGCATGACCTAGCCAGACCCAAGTACAGAGCCGGTCGATGGGCCATGCCGGACCAGCACATCACAAGTCGTGTCGGGCCACCAAAAAAATGGGAAGGGCAGCCCAGCCTGACCCGTTTGACAACTCTACTGCATGATACTAATTATCTTATGATTCTCTAAAAATCTAATCAAAAAACTCATTATGATAATTAATTTGATCATGTCTTCACACCCTAATATGTTATGAAATATGAAATGGATCAGCAAAGAAATTGTACTAGATATAGCCTCAAAGATCTCACTGCTCAGTTAAGTTTGCTTAGGTTATAATATATTATATTTTTTGATACAATGATCGATATACTTCTTTAGGTGTCTAGTCTGACATACTCTTATATGTATATACTCTTTACAATATTTATATTGTGCTGATTTTTCATCGATATTCCTAATATTTTTCTTTTGTATTATGTTAAAATAAATTCAAACTATATATATTGTTCTTGTTTTTTATTTTTTAGAAATTTAAGTTTAGGTCGATGCATGAGAAAAAACATAATTTTGGCATCATACCTTTTCGTGGGATTATAATTATTAATATTATCTACATCTAAGTTAATATTAATTTTGTCATCATTAAATTCATTATTAGTCATTTTTTATTATTTTTAATTTATGTAATATATTCTAACTTAACAATTAAATGATATTAAAAAAACTAAATAAAAAACAATACAATACCCTATTTATGCCTTATTAAGAGGAGATGAGATGAGAGAAAAAAAACTACAACATACACCCAATAGGTTAGGTATTGAAATTGAAATATAAACAACTACAGTAATCTAATCTCCACTCCACGTACATATTCTTTAAACTTTAAAAAAATATTCTAAATCTAAAGCTAAAAAATTTAGCTTTAAAATTTAGAGAGAGAGAGAGAGTACTAAAACCATGAGGAGAGAGGGAGAGAGAGAGATAGATGAGTTAAAAGGTTTGAATAAAAACTTAAATCTCATATTTTATTTATATGCTATTTTATCTTTAAAATAAATATGTATATATTTTTAATTTTTTAATATTTTTTATATAATTAATATGGCTGAAACTCAGCAGCAATCAGATTTTATGCCCTAGCCGTTTGATTTGTATCCAACTGCCTGAATCTAATATTAATTTTATATTTTTTTTATTGGGTTAGTAACCATTTGAAGCCAAAGCTTCTGGATGGTCAAAAAACTTTGACTTCAAATAGCTAGGAGGCATTGACGTTTAGCTAGGGGTTGCATGTCCATGTGTGCATGGGTCGTGCCACACGAAGTGACTCAGGAAACCACGTGGCAGGCAAATAAAAAAACAGCCATATATACTAGGTGAGGCCGTGCAAATTTTTTATATTTTAAATATTTTTTTTATTTAAAATGACAAGGCGAGATGAGCAAGATCTGATTGGACCACAGCGGATACCATGTCTGAGGTCCTGGGTCATGGGATCCGTGTGGTAGGATCGTGCCTATTTGCTTGTTACCCGGATCATTCCTGACCTGGCAAGAGACTCGGCACTCCTTGGCCCAGCACGGTATGAGTTGTGCCTCGAGCCGGCACAACCTAGGCCCCAACATGTTTCTGGTCCATGGCATGCAGGGCCATGAATAACTCACTCAGTAATGCCTCGTGCAGTGCTCGAGCCACCCAGCTCACTTGTCACCTTTACCTACATGTATATATTTATTGGTAATACTTACACTGTGTTAATTTTTCATCAATTCCTCTAATATTTTTATTTTATATTATGTTAATATAACATCAAACAATAAATACTTTTCTAATTTTTTGTTTTTTAGGTATTTGAGTATAAGTCGAGATAATAGGAGAAAATATAATTTCAACCTTAAATCTTTCTATAACATTATCATTATTATCTATGTCTATATCTAAATTATTCTCATATTCATTATTAGCCTTTTTTTAATTATTTTATGTTTATAACTTTAACTATTACAAAAATAACACATAAAAATTACTTGAATAATATCTGAAACATAAACTAAAGATAAAATAGATCACAGATAAAGCCGCAGCCTGCAATCATAGTCGCAAATGAATCCTAACTCCTACATAAAAAATGAAAAAAATCTATAATATAGTAGAACTTTTGGAGTTAAAACATATAATACAAAAATAAAAAAAATATATTTTGAGAATTGAGAGTTAAGTATAAGATTATTAGAGAGCAGACAACAGCGAATAATGTGAGTCAGTTTTGAGAGTAAATACAATACATAAATGAGAATAACATACTTAAAACTATTTATCTATATTTAAAGATTTTTTTAATGATATTTTTAAAATTTTTAATTAATATTTTTTGAATTTTAAGTGGATAGAAACCCAACTGCAATCGGATTTCTACATTAGGCATTAGAATGAAATCCAACAACCAAGAAACATTCTGAAATTATAAAAAAATTAATTCTTTTCAGATTTTTACCATTAAGGTTTGAATTATTGGACAGGTTCGGAGCTCTCGGGTCCTAGCCTCGGGTGGAGCATGTGGGGGGATGTGATGCAAGTGTAGTGCACATGCGATCATGGTGTAGTGGAAGTCATGAGGCACGAGTTGATAGTGCGGCGGTGTGCCCGCCGTGACACCCCCCTAGTCGAGCCACAAGCCAACAACCAATGGTGTCAGGCTTAGATCACAATAAGCTTAGCACAACCCCGCTACAGGGTAGTGTCCACCAATGCCAGCTCTAGTCGGGCCGATAGCAAATGCTATGGCATCAGAGTCAGGGTCGAGTTCATTAAAAAACTCAACCCTAGGTCCAATTATTAAATAAATTTTTTAATTGTCACTTGGATGTGGCGGGGCCGGTTCATTAACAAAACCTACTTCGCCAGACCAAAATATAACATTTTACCATTACCAGCAAGCATGCAGGTGGGGTGTCATATTTCCGATAGCCCATAACCCGCTGGGTACTAGCATTACTCCAAGCAGGCTATTATACCATGCCAATGAACCAAGCACGTGGGTCTTACCCTGCCCAGCACGAGGCAAGGTATCCACACGCCCAACACATTTAAGTCATAACTCGGGCTGACCAAATCTAGGTCTAGGCACAATTTTCAACCATGTCATGCCAAGCATGGCTCAATCAGGCCATGTCGGGCCAAACACGACTCAATCAAGTCATGCCTTTGGTCGTGACTGGGCTGTCAGCCCACTTGGCACCTTTAGTACCAACTCAATATGAGTTTTTACTGATACAACTCCTATAATATTAGTTGGGTTGCCTCATGTATAATTTATTGTGCCAGAAAAAATTCAATCCCCATATCTAACATTTATCTGATACCATATAAAAACTCTAATCCAAATATAAAAGAAATAATAATTCAAAAAATAATCTATACAAAAACATATATAAAAGCCCCTTATGTAGAGAATAAAAATAGGGTGGTTGGGATAGCACACAGGTTTAACTACTTCTGTTAAAGTATAGAAAAAATAAAATAAATAAAAAAAGAAACTAAAAATCTTAATAAATAATACAATAAATAAACAAAAGAACGAGACAATAGTACAATAAACCTAATGAATAACTAGGTCACCAATTATTTGGTCGCTAATTTGGTGTTTTTTGGTTGGTAATCCAAATAGCGACTAATTACCGACCAAAATATTGGGTTGTAATTTTGTTTGTCGCTAATTTTTTTATCGATAAAAAATTATTCGGTCAGTAAATTGCTGACCATTTACCGACCCTCTACCAACAAATAATTTCTGACTATATTCCAATAATTTTCCGACCAAAATAATTAGGTCAGTATATTGTTCTCCAAATGGTCGGTAATAAATGAAGATTTATAAACTATTCACCGACAAATAATTACCAACTAGGTTCCAACCATTTTCTGACCAAAAGTTTTTAGTCGGTAAGTGGTCTCCAAATGGTCGGTAATTACCGACCAACTACAGACCATTTACTGACAAAAAAAAATCCGACAATATTTTGACCATTTTCTGACTAAAAGAATTAGGTGTGTAAATGGTCTCTAAATGGTCGGTAACTACCGATAATTTATATACCATTTACCGAAAAATATTTTTTGAATATATTCCAACTATTTTCCAACCAAAAGCATTAGGTTAGTAAATGGTCACAAAATGATCGATAATAACCGAAAATATTGCGACCAAGAACCGACCAAAATTTTTTAAAATCATTGGTCGGTAATTATTCTCCAAAAGTATTACCGACCATTTGGTGACCTTTTACCGACCATTTGTATTAAAAATTTTTGGTTGGTTTTTGGTCACAAGTTGGTCGGTAATTACCAACCCAATTTTTTTCCTAGTTTTGATGCAGTTGCTGTGGAAACAAATATATATAATACAAAAAAATACAATTAACTTTCAGTTTTGATGGAGTTGCTGCAAAAATTTTTACTGATAACACAACAAGAAAAATCCAATTAACTCCAGTAAACAACTTTATATACTACATATATATAGTAAATACATCATGATAAAATATAAAAATGAAATACAAAATTAAAGTTTAAGGCATTGAAAAAAAATATGAGTAATACACTCAATCACCCAACCTAGTTTCATAATCATTATGTTATGACGTATATGATCCACATGGTGAGTTGTTAGGTACTGGGATAGAGCTGTTTGCTTCTGCTTGTCCTGATGTAGTTGCTACAGGTGTTGCTCTAGGTGATGGAGTAGATGTTGTAGCTGGAGCATTTCCCAGAACAATCCAAGGTAGATCATTAGGGTTGAACTGCAGTCTTCCTTCCTAAAACTTCTTTGTAATTCAGTCAAAATGCATACGTAACTCATCACTATCATCCTCATAGTCGATCATGCATCACTCGATAATGGTCAACAGATACTATATCGCATTTTGCATCGCGCCCTAAAATTCCTCCATCGTCGAGAACAAATTCAAAATTGGTCATGAAAATTCAGCTTCATAATCTAGTTTCTATGCGAGTATAATGATGATGTCGATGAACCGATGCCATAGATAGGCATCTTCTCCTTGCCATCAATAGCTACATACCAAATCTAATTTGTATCAAATGGTGGAGCTGATGAATGAGAACTACATGTTGCACCATCACATGAACCTGAAGTAGACTAGGAATACACTTGAGTCGTAGCAGCTAACATTTCCTCATATCTCGCCTAATAAAAATGTACGAAAAGTATTTCAATTTATATTTAAACAAAAAAAAAGAAGAGTTAATTTTTTTAATGAAACTTACATTTACTGCATGAGATCTCTAATCAACAAAAGTCTGATCTTCATGAGCATTCATGTGCATATATTTGAATAAGTGAGGAGCACTAGGCTTTTTACCCTCATTGCATGTCTATAATTACACACAATACATATGTTAATTCTATTGAAAAAAAATTCTTAATGAGAAATAAAGTTTAGGCATAATTGAACACATTTCACAAAGTAATAAATATAAAAAATACATAAGACAATGAAAATAAACAAAAATAATTAACGATTAAAATAACATAAAACTCGCTGTCAACTCATTCTCATCAAAATCATCCAAATCTGGTTCGTCTTCTTCTTCAGATGTAGTGACATCATTTTCAAACTCCTCTTCATCACTCGTTTTTTCCTCATAATTAATTAAATTTTCATCAACATCTACATCCCCACTTGTATCCATCTCAGAAGATGAGACTAAAAGGACGTCTTCGTCCCCCAGCACATCATCGATTATAACATCATTGTCATCATTTTGTAAAGCTGGTTCTAAAAAATCAGTACTTGGTGATGCATGGATGTCAATTTGAGCCATTGATTTGATCTTGCACATAGCTTTCCAATCCTTTCTAGGACCGGTTCAACCTGGATATTCACAATAATAAACCTGTGATGCTTGTACTGCTAAGACAAAAGGTTCATACTTGTCGAATCATTTTTTATTGTGCACATCGAAATATCGAAGATGGAAAACAATACCAACAAGTGGTGTTGGGTCAAACCATTCACATTTGAATAATATCGTTTTTTCAACTAGGAGGGCTTCAAATTCTAACTCGGTCACTTCGACCAGAGTCCCGTAATAGTCATATTCTATTTCATTATATATGGATCCTTTAATGCATACCCCCATATTATTCGTTTCCCATAAACTACCAATGATTTAGTGTGAAATTTAAAACCATTCACACAATAACCATTGTACATTCTAACCTCTCTTAGGTGACCTCATGCTATATTTGGAAGATAATGATTAGAAATTTTATTTGCATGATTAAAAACTTGTAATCAAAATTAAGTGGATTGTTTTGATCACAATTATAAATTTTTATTAGAATAATATAATTATTTTGTGATTTTCATTAAACGTAAACATAAGTATTTTTCAAAAAATGATTAAAATTTTTGCTTCGTCACAACATTGATAGCTTCGTCATTCATTTTTGGAAACTCTTTACGTTTATCTGTTATAAAATCACTAAAATAAGAAATTAGAAATAATTGATACATTGATAGGAAATAGTAAATTATATTGCTTAATAGATCTTATTTGATTATTAAAAAATACTTCTCAATGAATGGCTGAACCTTTGGACAATTAATTAGGACATATAGATGAGCTGTAGTATATTCATAGTCTGCTAGATACCTTTTCCCTTCAGCACCAATTTCTTTACCCGGAAGCTTGAAAATTTCAAACATATCATTATCCACATTATCATAAAGATAAACCTCATTCCGCATTTCTTTAAGTGGAAGAGTTGGATATCCTTCTTTGAAAAAGAATGATGCATGTTTTGCAACCTCATCCATAATATAACCTATCGATATAGAACCATCAACCTGAGCCTTATTCATTATTGTATGCTTTATTCTCATCTAGTATCTACAAAAAGATTAGTTAAAAATACAAGTCATTTTTGTGTATAAATAAATATATATACAGAAAAAGAATTGGTTTAGTGAATTAATATTATTTTTTTGGAGGATACATCCAACGATAATTGACAGGACCAGCAATCTTAGCTTCGTAAGTTAAGTGCACTTGAAGATGTTCCATTGAGTGAAAAAAAACTAGGAAGAAATATTTTTTCAAGATTGCATAAGATAACAGAAATTTGTTCATACAAATTTTTTAAATCATCATCACTCAATGAAGAAGAAGTCAGTTGCTTGAAGAATAAAGAAATCTTAGTTATTGGCTCTCATATTCTATTAGGCAGGAATTCTCGAAGAGCAATTGGTAACAACCTTTGCATGAATACATGACAATCATGACTCTTCATGTCAAACATCTTAAGTTTTTTTGCATCCACACATCTTCCCAGATTAGAGGCATACCCATCGGGAAATCTAAGTTTTTTTACCCACTCAAACACAACCTTCTTCTATGATTTATTAAGAACAAATGGTGCATCACGATATTTATTTGTGACAAGATTTTTTGTAAATTGAGGACGACGATAATATTTATTCAACTCATCATCTTGACTTGTAAGTGTTCTTAGTTTTCCCTGGAATGTTAAACACTGTATTGAAAATATTGTCAAACACATTCTTCTCGATATGCATAACATCGAGATTGTGCCTAAGCAAGTGTTCACGCCAATAGAGCAAATCCCAGAAAATACTTCTCTTATTCCACCCACAAGTCATAGATATAGCTACATTTACAATCTCTGCATCAACATCTATCACCTTTCTCAAGCATCTTTTATTCAATTGCTGTATAATTTCATCCCCATATCTAACCCCCGGGAATTATTTAGTAACATTTCTATTCTTAATGAAGTCTTTTGTGTTTCGTTGATATGAATGATTAATGGGCAAAACCTTCCGATAGTGATCGAACCATGATTGTTTTCCACTCTTAATTAATCTAAAAGCACCAAAATCTTCCATATAATGCGGACATGCCAACATACCAATTGCACTCATCCCAAACATCATAGAATATGTTGGAAAGTCATTTATGGACCACAAGAGGAGAGCACGTATCTGAAAAATTTCTCGTTTGGAAATATAATAAGTTTGAACCCCAACACTCCAAAGACTTTTCAACTCCGCTATCAATGGCTGCAAGAAAATATCAATCTTACCCTTTGGATTCATAGGTCCCGACACTAACACAGTCAAAAACATAAATTTCTCATTCGTACATAAGTATAAAGGCAAATTATATGCCATCATTACCACATGCCACACAGAATATTGTTGTCCAGATTAATCAAACGGCTGAAAACAATTAGCAAATAAACCCATCCTAATATTTTGAACTTCAGAAGAAAAATGAAGAAAATACCCATCAAAATATTTCCAAGCAGGGGCATCAGAAGGATGACACATCTTACCGTCCTCCATATGTTGCTCTAAAAGACACCTTATTTCATTAGCTGCTACGGTTGATGCATACAATCTCTAGAACCTAGGTGTTATTGGAAAATAGTGCATCTTCTTATATGACACCTTCAACTTATGTATATATAATCTATTTCCAGAGCTCCTAACCTTTTGCTTGTACCGAGCATACCCACATATTTTAGAACTGTTAAGGCCAATGTCATCACCCTAGTATATCATACAGTTGTTCACACAACATTGGGTTCCTCATTTGGGTTGAATTCAGGACCCACAGCATCAAAAACTATTTTATGGTGTGTAGTGTGATTAATATTATCCGAGACCATCTAATCAGTTTCACTTACTGACACCAATACTAAACATGAACATCTCTGGTGGACTTTCTTCTTACCATAGTATATCCAAACATAGTAATCCATCATAAAACCATTTCTATACAAAAGCATCTTCGTAGTCTCAATATTTAAAAACATTTTATTCTAACATTTAACTAAAGTGCAAGGATGCCTTATATATGTACCACCATTTATAGACTCGGGATGTCTCAGAGCAAACTTAACAAATTCATCAACTTTATTCCCCCTTTCATTAGAGAACATTATATTCACTAATAAACCCTTGTACATACATCCATTCATGATCATCTTACATAGCAAGTTAAGAAAATTAATTAATTTAACAAACATGATTGTCTCTAATTATAGTTATATATAATTATATAGATATTTATTTAGATATACAGATATTTATATATAGTTATACACATATAGTTTAAAATAAAGTTGTATGCTGTTATACATGTAATTATAAATATAGTTACACATATAGTTAAACTTATATTTATACATGTAGGTTTATATATTTGTTCATTTAATTTTATATATATATACATATAGTAATGTATAATTATAGATATAGTAAAATACTTTTTTATATACTACTATATACAAATATATATTAAATATAAGCTATAAATTTAATATTTAAATATAATTATGCATAAAACTTTTAAAGTTATACATATAGTTAGATACAATTATTTATAGTTATATATTTTTTTACATATAATATATATAGTTATAAATAGTTATATACAATTAAACATATAGTTATATATAGATATATTCATAAATGTAGTTATAAGTATTTATACATAAATATATAGAACGTCATAAACAAATATTTCGATTTAATTATAAGAATACATATATGTATATATTCTTACAAATATAGTTATATTTAATTATATAGAGTGTTACATAGTTATACAAATATTTATATATAGTTATAAATATATAGTTATAAATATGTTTGTAGTTAAAGATATATTTATATATAACATTTATATAGTTATACATTTAGTAAAATATAATTATATATAGTTATATATTAGTATACATATAGTATATTTTTTAAGAAATATAGTTATATAAAATTATACATATAGTTACACATTATTATAAACTTAAAAATTAGTAATGGAAAGTTATAAATATAGTTATAAAAATAGTTTACTTTATTATAAATATAGTTATAAATATTTTTATATAAAATGACATATGATTATATAATTAAGCATGTGTATCTATATAATATTTGTAAATAAAATATTTTTATAAATGTTGCTTAAATACTATTATATTTATATGTAACACTTTTATAAATAATATATAGTATATATATATATCACATTTATATAAACATTATAAATATTCTATATTTATATAAAAAATAATATGTAATATAAATATTTACAAAATTGTATAATCAATTAATGTTACATAATTGTGATATAAAAAATTATATAAATGGATAGTTTAATGTAAATGATGTATAGATATTTATAAATATTAATATATATGTATAAATAAATAAATAAATAAATATATATATATATATATATATAACATCATATGTTTATATAAACATATCAATGTGTATTTATAATGTAATATGCATATATATATTAAAGTATAGGCATTTATACATAATGTCACAGGATTATATAAATGTATAAAAGTTTATATATATTTTTATAGACATTTAAGATTAACATTATATAAAATGTAGATTTAACATTAATCATTATATATATATTAAAGGATAGACATTTATACATAATTTCATATGAATATATAAATATAAACCTTTAACATTAAGATTATTCGGAAGCAAACATTCAATAATTGAAATCAAAATCAATAAAACCCTAAAAATCTAAACAATTGAAGAACAAACATTAAACTGAAAAATTATAGTTTAATTAATTGTGTCGATTCAAAATCATGTTAGGTTAAATAAAATTGAAACAAAAATGAAGAAATTCGGAGCAAAAAAATAAAAACCTAATACCCGATTATACTGAAAAACAAAAATCCAATTTTCTATATATAATTTAGAGAGACAGAGATATGTATATGTATATTGATGGAGAATAACAAAGAAAAAAGTAACTAAATTCAGATGAAGAGAACAAAATTTTATCGAATTTATGCTTGTAGTCGCCTCTGCTTCGAAAAATGATCTAGTTTCGAATGAATGTAGGTGTTAATGACGTAGCAAATGAATTTTAAATCAAAAATTAAAACTATGTATTATCGACAAAAATTATGGTTGGTATACGGTCAGTAAAAACAAAGTTATAAGTATTTGGAAGTTCACTTTACCGACTAATTTTAATGGTAATATATTTTTGGTCATTAAATGATCGATAAAATATCGGTAATTTCTATTCGCTAATTTCATCCTAATTTATAAACAAATTTTTGACTAAAAATATTTGGTGGGTAGGTATGGTCGGTATTTGGTCATAAAATTGTCAGTAATTACCGACTTAAATATTTGGTCCGAAGTTTGGTCAGTAATTACGATGTTATAAATATATTCGATAACCATTTTACTAACCATTTTAATGGATATATATTTTTAGTCGTTAAATGGTTAGTAATCTTTCGTCAATGTTTTTTGCTAATTCTCTTCTAAATTACAGACCATATTTTCAACCAAATATATTTGGTCGGTAGTTGGTTAAAAATTTGGTCGAAAATATCTTTTTTCCATTGCCACTCTTTGGATCTCTAAATTGGTCGTGAGTTGGTCAGAAATTACCAACCTATATATTTGTTTGGGAAATGGTCGGTAAGTAAGAAGGTATAAATAATTTTAAAACCTACTATACTGACTAATTTTAATGGTAATATATTTTTGATCGTTAAATAGTTGGTAATATATTGGATAACCACTCAACAGACCAATTTTTGACCAAAAAATTGTCGGTATTTATGGTCGGTATTTGATCTGAAATTTGGTCAGATAATTTTTTTTTTCGATACCCTTTTTTGGTTGCTAAATGGTAATGATTTGGACAACAATTACCAACAAAATTTTTAGGTTAGTAATTTGGTCAGTATTCTCGTAATTTTTAGTAGTGAAATAGATAGATAGATATGTAAGTAGGTAGAAAGATATACAAAGGGATAGATAGACAAATAAATAGATCGACATGTAGATAGACAGATAGACAGAAGATAGACAGACAGACAGGTAGATAGATAGATATGCAGATAGATAGATAGATAGACAGATATACAGATAGACAGATATAGAGATAGACAGATATACAAATAGGTAGATAGACATATAGAAAGATATATAAATGATAGAGAAATATATAGATAGAAATATAGACACAAACAGATAAATAGATAGATAGATAGATATAAAGATAGATAGATAACCAGATAAATAGATAAATGGATAGATAAATAGAAAGATATAAAGATAGATAAAAAAATAGGCAGATAGACAGATATATAGATAGATAGTTAGACAGATATATATATAGACATATATGTATAAAGATAGATAGAAATATATATAGATTTATAGATAGACAGATAGATAGATGGACAAATAACTAGATAAGCAAATATTTAGATAGGAAGATAGACATATAGATAGATAGAATGATAGGTAGACAGATAGATATAGAGATAAATAGACAAATAGACAGATAGACAGATAGACAGATAGATAGAAAGAGAGATAAATAGATAGATATAAAGATAGAAATATAGAAATATAGAAAGACAGACAGATTGACACAAACTATTTGACTAACAGACATATATACTGATAGACAGATAGGAAGATAGATAGACAAATAAATAGATGGATAGATAAACTGATAGATATATAGACAGATAGGTAGATTGATAGATAGACAAGTATATAGATAAAGAGATAAACTAATAAACAGATAGACACATCGATAGATAGATAGATAAACAGACATATAGATATATAGTTAGATAAATTGATTGATAGACAGATAGATAGATCTATAAATAGAATATAGACAAATTTATAGATAGAAAGATAGATAGAGAGACATATAGCCAGATAAATAGATAGATAGATAGGTAAACATATAGACATATAGAAAGAAATATAGATTGATAAATAGACGGATAAACAAAAAATAGATATATAGTTAGATACACAAATAGGTAGATAAATAAACAGACATAAAGTTAGATAGACAGACACACAAATAGACATACATACAAACAGACACATAGACACATGGACAGACAGACAATGAGACACACAGATACATAGACAGAAAGAAAGACAGATAGATACATTGATAGATAGATATTCATATAGATGATAAATACAAAGAGATAGACATTTAGAGAGATAGATAGATATACAGATAGACAAATAGACAAATAGACAAATAGATAGATAGACAGATAGATAAATAGATAGACATATAGACATTAGACAGATAGACATAAAGACATATAGACATATAGATTGATAGAATGATAGATAGATAGGCAGACAGATAGATAGGTAGACACACAGACAGACAGAAAGATAGATAGTTAGTTAGATAGACAAATATTTTGATAGACAGATAGATAGATCGATAGATACATAGATTGACAGATAGACAGATAGATATATAAATTGACAGATATACAGATAGATATATAGATAGAAAGATAGACATATACATATATAGACACATAGACAAATAGACAGACAGATAGATAGAAAGATAGACTGATAGACTGATAAAAAAATAGACAGATAGATAGATCGAAAAAAAATATAAACAGATAGACAGAAGACAAATAAACATATATATAGATAGACAGATAAACAGATAGATAGATTGACAGATAGACAAACGGACAGACAGATAGATAGACAGATAGACAGATCGCTAGATAGACATATTGATATATAGACAGATAGATAGATAAATAGATACAGATCGACATATTGACATATAGATAGATATATAAATAAATAAATATATAGAGAGCCAGATAAACAAATAGATATATAAACAGATAGATAGATAGGTTGATAAACAAATAGACATATAAACAGATAGAAAGATAGATACATATACACATAGATACATAAATAAATAGATAACTAAAAGATCAACAAATCGACAAATAAAAATATAGACAAATAGACTAATAGGCACATTGATAGACAGACAGACAGATAGATAAATAGATACAAATTGACATATAAACAGACAAATAGACAGATAGAAAGATAAATATATAGATAGATAGATAGATAGAAAAATAAATAGTAATATAAACAAATAAACATATATATAGACAAACAAATAGATATATAAATAGATAGACATATTCATAGATAGATATATAGTTAGATAGATAAATAGTTAGAAATATAAAAAGATATATAGATATACATATAGATAGATATACACAGAGACACAAAGTTAGGTAGATAGATTGACAGATTGATAGATAGACATATAGATATATAGACTTATAGATAGATAAAAAAAAGAAAAATAGACAAATAGACTGATAAACAGATAGGTGGATAGCCAGATAGACACATAGATAGATAGACATATAAGCAGATTGAAATATAGACACATAGATATATAGAAAGATAGACAGATAGATCGATAGATATATAGACAGTTAGACAGATTTACAAATAGATAGATAGAAAGATAGACAAATAGATAGATAAATAATATATAAATTGTTAGACAGATAGATACATAGATAGATAGAGAAATAAAAAATTTGATAAAAGACAGATAGATAAATAGATAGATAGAGGTATAGACATATAGTCAAATAGTTAAATAGTCAGATAGATATATAGACAGATAGATGGAGAGAAAGAGAGATAGATAAATTGATAGACAGATGGATAAATAGATAAATAGATAGATAGAGAGATAGACAGATACAAAGATAGATAGAAAGATAGATAAATATATAGACAGATAGACAAATAGATAGATAGACATATTAATAGATAGTCATATAGACAAATCGACACAAGTTAGATAGACAGACTGATAGATAGATAGACAAAACGATAGAGAGATAGACAGATAGATTGAAGCCAAATCGACAGAAAAATAGATATATATATATATATATATATAGTCAGATAGATATATAGACAAATAGATTGATAGTCAGAATAGATAGATAGATAAATAGATAGATAGACAGATATATAGATAACGATAGAGCCAGAAAGGTAGTTAGATAGATAGAAAGATAATTTTATTGAGAGATAGATAGAGAGATAGATAAAAATATATTTAGATAGATAGATATATAGATTGTTAAAAATATCTCTAGATAGATAGATAAATAGAAATATAGATACATAGATTGATAAATTGACAGATATATATAAATATAGATAGATAGATACATAGATAGACAGATAGAAAGATAAATATATAGTTAGATAGATAGATACTCAGATAGATAGATTGATAGATAGATTGACATTTAGTCACATAGACATATTTATAGATAAACATAAAGATAGATGACAGATAGACAGATATGCAAATATAAAGATAGATAGATAAATAGATAGATAGACAAATATGCAAACAAATAGATAGACAATTAAAAAGATATATATAGATAGATAGTTAATTAGTTAGACAGATATACATATTGATAGATTTTTGATAGATAGATAAATAGATATATAGATAGTTAGATAGATTATAGATAGATAAATAGATAGATAGATATCTAGATTGGTAGATAGATATATAAATAGATAGATATAAAGATATATAGGTAAGTGGTGAGGTAGATAGATCGATTGATCGATAGATAGATAAATAAATCGATTGATTTATCAATTGATAGATAGATCGATTGCTTGATCAATAGATAGATAGATAGTTAGTTAGATAGTTAGATAGAAAGATTGATTTATTTATTTATTTATTGATAGGCATATAGATAATTAGCCATAAAGATATATAGATAGATAGATAGACAAGAACACAGACATACAGATTAGCAAACATAGAGACTCATAGATAGATAGATAGGCACACACACACAGAGACATACATACAAACACATAGACAAATAGATACATAAATAGAAAGTTAGATAGATAGTTAAATAAAGAGGATAATAGATGATAGATATAAAGAGATAGACATTTAAAAAGATAGATAGATATATAGGTAGACAGACAGATAGATAGACAGAGAGACAAGCATATAGATTAATATGCAGATCTGAACATATGCATATAAATAAATAGATAGATATGAAGAATGTTAGATTGGCAGATAAAAAGATAGGTAGAAAGTTTGATAAGTATATAGGCAAATAGGCAGATAGATAGTTATATAAATATATAGAAATAAAAAAAGACAGATAGAGATATATAGACAGATCGACATATAGGCTTATAGTTAGGTAGACAGTTAGGTAAATAGATAGATAGACAAATAGAAATATAGACAAATAAAAAAATAGACAGATAGACTGATAGACAAATAGACAAAAACATATATAGACATATAGACAGAAGATATATAGACAGACAGATAGACATGAGATAGAAAGATAGATAGATAGTTAGATAGACATATATATAGACAAAAAGATAGATACATAGATATATAAACAAATAGATAAATTGAATGATTGGAAAATAAACATATAGAGTAAGAAAGAGATAGGCAGATAATTAGATAGACAGATTCATAAATAGATAGATAGTTAGATAGATAGATAGATATTCATATAGATAGATAGATAGATATATAGACAAATAAACAGATAGATAGATAGATAGACACATAGACAGATAAAAAAATAAAAAAAATAGACATATAGATAGATAGACAGATAGTCAAATAGATAGAAAGACAGATAGACAAATAGATAGATTATAGTTAGATAGATAGACAAATAGAAATTTAAACACCTAGACAGATAGAAGTTATACATATAGATAGACAGATAGATAGATAGATAAATAGATATACAAATATACATATACACATTTAGTTAGCTAGACTGATAGACAGATATATTGATAGACTTATATACTGATAGACATTTAGACAAATAAATAGATAAATAGATTGTTAGATAGACAGATAGATATATAGACAGATAGACAAATATATAGACAGACAATCAAACATACAAATAGATAGACAGATAAACATATAGACAAATAGACAGACAGATAGATAGAAAGATAGACAGATAGAAAAATAGACAAATAGACAATTGACAAATAGATAGAGAGATAGGAAGATAGATAGATAGATAGATAGGTAGATAGACAAATCGAAGGATAGGCTGATAGACAAATAGACAATTACACAGATAAACAGATGGATAGATAGACAAAAAGTTAGAAGATAGATAGATAGATAAATAGGTATATAGACAAATAGACAGTTAGATAGATAGAGAGATATATATAGAAAATTAAATAGATTTATAGATAGACAGATAGAGATATACATAGATAAATAAATAGAAATAGAGACATATAGACATATCAACATATAGATAGATAGACAAAAATATAGATTGGCAGATAGACAAATAGACAGGTAGATAGATAGATAGATAAAAAGAAAGATTGCCAGATAGACTGATAGACAGCTAGATAGATAGGAATATAAAAAAAATAGATAGATATATAGATATACACATATACAGATAATAGATATATAGATAGACACATAGATAGATAGAAATATAAACAAATAGACAAATAGATAGAAGATAGATAGATAGATATATAGATAGAGATATAGTCAGATAGATAGAGAAATAGATAGAGAGAGAAATAGAAAGAAAGAAAGATAGATAGATAGACAGACATATAGATAGATGGACAGACATATAGATAGATAGATAGATAGATAAATAGATAGATAAATAGATAGACAAATAGAGAGATAGATATATAGATAGAAAGATAGAAAGAAAGATAAATAGATAAAAAGGTAGATAGATAGGCAGATAGACATATAGACAGATTTATAGATAGACAAAAAGAAAGATAAATTGATTGACATATAGATTGATTGTCAGATAGATTATTAGACAGGTAGATAGATAGATAGAGAGATAGATTTATTGACAAATATACAAATAGCTAGATAGATAGATAGACAAATAGATAGATAGATAGACTATTAGAAAAATAGATAGACATGCAGATATATATATAGATAAATAGATAGAAAGATAGACAAATAGACAACTAGATTGATAGATAGATAGATAGTTAGATAGATAGATAGGCAGATAGATTGACAGATAGATCGACAGATAGATTTACAAATATATAGATAGACAATCAAACATACAAATAGATAGGTAGACAGATATACATATATACAAATAGACATATAGAAAGAGAGAGAGATACATAGATAGAAAAATAAATAAATAGATAAATTGACAAAAATATAAAGAGATAGAAAGATAGACATATAGACGGATAGACAAATGGATGGATGACTGAAAGATAGATAAACAGATAAATAGATAGACAGACAGACAGATAGATAGATAAATAAATAAATAGATAGAAAATAGATAGATAGATAGATAGATAAACATGTAGATAGATAGAGAGACAGATAGAATGATAGATAGATAGAAAATTAAATATATAGATAGATAGATAGATAGATAGACATATACATATATAGACTAATTGATAGATAGACAGAAAGATAGATAGACATATACATATATAGACTAATTGATAGATAGACAGACAGATAGATAGACAGATAGATAGATAAATAGATATATTAATTGACATATAGGCAGATAGACTGATAGACAGATATATAGAAGGATAGATTGATAGATTTATAAAAAGATAGATTTTTAGATTTACAGATAAACATATAGACATATAGATAGTTAGACAAATAGGCATATAGGTTAATATATAGGTAGATAGACAGATAGAAAAATTTAAAGATTGATAGATATACAGATAGATAGATAGATATAGATAGATAGAGAGATAATAAGATAAGAAAATAGATAAATAGATAGGTATGCATATATACACATTGTCATATAATAGATAGACATATAGGCACTTAGATGCATAGACAGATAAAGAGATAGACAGAGACAAATATATAGAAGATAGATAGATAGACAGCTAGACAGATAAAAAGATAGACAAAGAGACAAATATATATAAGATAGATAGATAGACAGCTAGACAGATATGAAAATAGATAAATAGATATGTTTATACATATACACATAGACATAATAAAAAGACAGATAGACAGATAGACACATAGACATATAGAAAGATAGACAAAGATACAAATAGATAGAAGATAGATAGGTAAATAATATATATATATATATATATATATAGTCATATAGAGAGATAAATAGATAGATAGATAGATAAATATATAGAGAGATAGATAGATAGATAGATAGATATATAGATAGACAGAAAGACATATAGATAGATAGATAGATAGATAGATAGATAAATAGATAGATAGATATACAGATAGACAAATAGAAAGAGAGATTGACATATAGATAGATAGATAGACAGATAGAAAGATTGACAGTCGGACTAAAAGAGAGATAGATAAACAGATTGATTAATTGATAGATAGACAAATAGATTGATTGACAGATAGACAGATAGTTAGATAGAAAGTTAGATAGAAAGATAAATAGACTAATAGACATATAGATCGATAGAAATATAAAGAGGTGGATAGATAGATAAATAGATAGATAGATAAACAAATAGATAACTATATAGATAGACATATAGATATTTTGACAGATAGACTGATAGACATGTAGACATATAAACAAAAATTAGATATATAGATATATAGATAAATAGATGGATAGATAGACTGATAGACTGATAGATATATGACAGATAGATAGATAAATAGATATACAAATAGTCAGATAGATAGTTAGATAAATAGAGTGATAGACAAATATATAGATAGATAAATAGATAATACATAGACAAATAGAAAGATAGATAAAAAAAATAGAATGTCAATTAGATAAATAGACACATAACTAGATTGCTAAAAGGCAGAAAGATAGATAGAAATATAGAGAGAGTGAGAGAGATATATATATAAATATATAAATAGATAGATTTATATAAATATAGAGAGATAAATAGATATATAGATAGATATACAGATAGATATATAGACAGAAAGATAGAAAGACACAAGCTCTCAACCCGTAGTGAGAGAAAATCCCTATTTCTAGAGAGAGAAAACCACCATTCGAGCTCGAATCAAGCTCCTGTCAAGTGCAAAATGGAGCATAATGATTTATTCACAATGAATAAATCATTTGCCTCGATAACTAAGGAGCTCGCACCATACTCGCGCACTTGTGGAGCAAAAAATGGGAACCCCGTTATCGTTTTTTCAGTCGACGAGTTACAGAAGTTCAAGGAGCCTTATCAATACATGCTTATCGGCAAATTCTCCCACGGCAGGCCTCGCCCGAGCGATATACAACAGTTCTTCTCCTCTCTGAAGCTCATGGGAAGGGTAAAGCTGGCCGAATATGATGCGAAACATGTGTTTATTCAGTGCTTTTCAGTTGATGATTATTACCGCATATGGCACCGTGGAGCATGGCAAGTAAGTGGTTTCCTCATGCGCATGCTGAAATGGACGAAGGACTTCAGCCCAAAGGTGGAGGCGCCAGTTGCTCCGGTTTGGTTTTCTTTGCCGAACCTTCCTATATATCTGTTTAATGCTAATCCTCTCTATGCGATATCCTCTTGTTTGGGCAAACCTTTGCTTCGAGATGAGGCCACTGTGACATTAACTCGACCTAGTAAGGCTCGAGTATGTGTAGAGTGTAATCTCCTTACTCCTCTGCCTAATGTAATTTGGATAGGAGAGGGAGAAGATGGGCAGAACAATGGTTATTGGCAAAATGTCATACCCGAAAACATGCCCTCATATTGTTTAATCTGTAATAGGCTTGGGCACGACAAATCTGAATGTAAAATAGGTAGAGAGCCATCAGGAAAGGTGAAAGGGCAAGTAGCTGCAATAAGGAAAGTAGAAACATGGATAAGGAAGGTGGATGTGGCCCCGAAACCTCTAGGTTTAGGGGATGAAGAAGAGGTGTGTAGGAGAGAGATTGAAAGTTTTTTCTTGGAGGAGAAGGGAGATGGAAGCATTAGGGAGGTAAGCATAGAGGGTAGTAATGAAGAGAATAAGGAAGAGAGATGGGAGGTGGTGAAATTTAGAAGAAAAAGTGCTAGGAAAAATAAACATAGAAGGGTGTTAAAGGAAAAAATAGAAGATTATAGCTGGATAGAGGAGGATCTCCTAGACTTTCCGGATGAAGATTCGGAGGTGTTTAGCTGTCCTCAATTAGGTATAGATGAAGTTAAGAAAGAAAGTTACTTAGGAGAAGCGAAGGATGATTTAGAAATGTACGATAAAATTGGTGAAAATTTAAATAAATTTCTATCTATGGAAGACATAAAAAGAATGGCTATGCAACTCGGTAAACTAGAAAAATATAATGTATTATCTCAATATATTCCCCCTAAGAGTGCGAGAAATATGAGGAAAGATAAAAAATATGATTCAAAATGCATAACTAGATTACAATCCAAATTAGGTTTTAATGGATAGATATATGTACTGGAATATTAGAGGGGTGGCAAATAATCCTTCGATAAATAGGCTTAAAAATCTGGTTAAAACATATAAAATTGCTTTAGTAGCTATAGCAGAACCTATGACACAGCAGGATCAAATAATAAAATATAGTAGAATATTAGGGTTTAATACTTCATTTTCTAATTTAAACAGTAAACTCTGGTTAATGTGGCATAATAATCTAGACATTGAAATATTAAAAGACACAGAACAAATAATACACTTTAAAATGAATAAAAACACAGAAGATATAATATCGGTGGTATATGCTAAAAATGAAAAAAAAAGCTAGGTTGGTGTTATGGGAGGAAATGCGGGATATAGCATCAAAAAATACTCCTTGGTTAATAGGAGGAGATTTTAATGTAATTAGAAGTTCTTTAGAGAAGAAGGGAGGAAAAACTCCGAATACAATACCAATGTCTCAATTCAATGAGGCGATCTCTAAATCAAGTCTTATGGAGATAGCTTATACGGGCTCTAATTACACCTGGTGTAACAACTGGAGTAAAAGAAGGGCAATTTGGGCCAGACTGGATAGGGTAATGTGTAATGCTAAGTGGGTAGCCTCGCACGGGTCTACATCACTTAGGCATTTAAGCATAACCTGTTCAGATCATTCTCCACTTCTTATAACTATTCATCATAATAAAAGGAGCATAGGGAGCTTTAAATTTCAAAATATGTGGGGAAAGCATCCTGAATTTGTAAAATTGGTGAAAGAATCTTGGTCAGAGCCAGCACAGGGCAAACCGATACAGGTTCTAATGCTCAAGTTAAATAGACTTAAAAAAACATTTAAAATCATGGAATAAGGAAGTTTTTGGAAATATAAATCTGAAAATAAAACAAGCAGAAGAGAATGTAGAAAAATTAGAAATTGAATATGATAATAAAAATGATGACAAGATTAGACAAGAATTAAATAAGGCTAAAGCTGAATTGAACTTAAAATTACATATGGAGGAGGTATATTGGAAACAACGAGCAAAAATTATATGGCTAAAAGAAGGCGATAGAAACACTAAATTCTTTCACAATATGAGTAAAATAAAAACTCAGAAAAATAGAATTAAAGCTATAAAAAACACGGAAGGAAAATGGATAGAAGAAGACAAGCAAATTGGAACTCTCTTTGAGGATTTTTTTAAATCACACTTATGTGGGCATGTGTCTCACGAAGGGAACTCCTTAATACAGGAGATCAGGGCTTCCATTACACAAGATCAGAATCAAATGATGGAAAATATACCAGAGGAGGAAGAGGTAAAAAATGTGGTTTTTAATCTTGATAAAGATAGTGCAGCGGGCCCCAGATGGCTGGAATAACTATTTTTATCAGTTAAATTGGACTATTATTAAACATTATCTAGTTTTAGCAATCACCAGCTTTTTCATCGGTGCAGATATCCCTAAAGCCTGGGCTAACTCATATATAGTTCTTATTCCGAAAAAAGATGCCCCTCAAATATGTGAGGATTTCAGGCCAATAAGCTTGTGTAATGCGGTTTATAAGATTTTAGCCAAAATAATTCAGATCAGGTTAAGTAATATTCTGCCATTAATAATCTCACAAGAGCAAACGGGTTTTGTTAAAAACAGACTGATGATTGAAAATATTAGGTTAGCATCAGAAATGTTGAAAAACATCTCAGCTAAAACAAGAGGGCATAATCTAGCAATCAAGCTGGATTTGTCCAAAGCATTTGACAGGGTTGAATGGGATGTACTTTGCTTTGTACTGAGGAAATATGGTTTCTCCGAATTATGTATAGATTTAATTTATAGGTGTGTTTCGAATGTTTGGGTTAGAATTATTATAAATGGAAATATAGGTGAAGAATTTAAACCAAAAAGAAGTTTAAGGCAGGGAGACCCCTTATCTCCCTTATTATTTGATATATATCTAGAATTGTTAATTCTTAATTTAAACAAAAGAATGTCGGAAGGGAAAATTTTACCTTTTAGACAACCTAAAAACACTCCGTGAATAGGTTGTTTGGCCTATGCTGATGATTTAATAATTTTCACAAATGCAAGTAAAAAATCTATAATATACCTTATAGAATTATTACAACTATTTGAATTAGAAACAGGTCAGGTGGTAAATAAAAGGAAGTGTCAGTTTATACTGGGAAAAAAAGCTTTGGAGAGAGATATAAACAAAATTAAAAATTTAACTGGTTTCACCCATAATAAGGGAGCTTTAATTTATTTAGGCTGCCCAATATTTGAAGGAAAATTGAGAGAGGAATATTTAGCACCGTTGCAAGAAAAAATGCGAAAGAAAATAGCAGGTTGGAAAGTAGGTTTACTAGGATTTGGGGGACGGGTTACATTAATTTCGAACGTGCTTCAAAGCACGCTGGTTCATATCCTATCCGTAATACACCCTCCGAAGAAATTCACAAATAAAATAGAAATGGAGATGGCAAATTTTCTATGGGGTAAAAAAGAAGGGAAGAATAAAACTCATTGGAAAAACTGGGGAGATATTTGTTATCCAAAAGCAGAGGCAGGTTTAGGAATAATCTCTCTACAAGATATGGCTACCGAATGGGACTGCAAAGGATGGTGGATGTTAAAGGAAAATGACAGTCTTTGTGCAAAATACATGAGGGCAAGATATTTAGAAAAGCGGCCTAAGAAAGTTTCAAACAATTAGAAAGCCTTGGAAAAACAAAAGGAAAAAGTAGAATCCCACTCAATATTAAAAAAGAGTGGTTGGAAATAGATCCTAACACCACAAGGTAATTTTACACTTAAATCGGTAAAGGAATTAATTAGGAAAAAAAAGCCTATTCATTCTATATCTAAATGGGTCTGGATGGCGGGTATACCATAGAAAATGTGCTCGCTAGCATAGAAAGTAACTACAAATGCAATACCTGTGGATACTAATGTTTAAAGAAAAGGCATTAAATTGGTGTCTAGATGCGAATGCTGCTTAGAGGAAGAAGAATCATTGGATCATCTATTTTCGAAAGGTAAAATCGCCATGCAGGTCTGGAAGAAATTTGATGAAACAAAGCAAATGATTAAAAGAGAAGATGGTATAATTGAACAAATTAAAACATGGGAAAAAGTAATCTCGACTAATCCTACTAGAATCTGGCTCAATATGCACTTACCACATGTAATAATATGGTGCATATGGAAGGCTCGAAATAGGAGTAGGTTTGAAGGAAAGAAAATGGACATGAATGCAATATCACAAGAAATCAGGCAGGAAATAAGTAACATCTCAAATTTTAACCCTGTAATTTTAAATAAAATAGACAAAGAAAAGAAAACTGAACGGGAATGGTTCCTAAATATAAAAATAAATAAACAGTATTGTGCAAAAAGTATCTCTTGGCATAAACCCCCGGAAGGAAAACACTCCTTAAATACGGATGGAAGCTTTAATAGGGACACAGGTATAGCGGGAGGAGGTGGTTTAATAAGAGATTCTACAGGGACAGTTATGAAAGCTTTTACTACAGTTAGTGTAGCATCCTCGGCTCTATATTCAGAAATTAGGGCATTAAATTTAGGTTTAACTGTTTGTAAAAAATTAGACTATAAGAATATTCAAATACAGGTAGATTCATTGTTATTAGTCAATTTAGTAACAAAGAAAATATCTTTTTGGAAACATGAAGAGGAATTAGAAATTATTTTGAATCTCATAGAAGAACTGAATGCATCAATATTACATATATATAGAGAGCTAAACACCCCGGCAGACATTCTTGCAAGGCTAGGTTCGCAAAAAGGAGAAGCAGAATATGATGAGGTTACTCTGCCGATAAAAATAAAAGGCCTAGTGGAACTAGACAAGAATGCAACTCCCTATGTAAGAGTTAGCAAGAGTAGAAAGTGAGAGGCAGTTAAATATTAATAGATTATATAGGTATAACAGAAGAGGAAAGGTTAATGGTAAAAATGGGGTTCTCTTGGGGTATATGGTATAGATGTATTTGTCTTTCTTAGCAGCGCAGCTCACTCAAAGCTTCATTTATTGGGAGGCAAGATTGGTTGGCATATACAGTTTATACCTCATTTGCCCTACTTCTTTGTTTATTGTATGTTTAAAGCTTTATGCTTGTGATGGGGTACAGGTTTGCACGAAGGATATGTCTCTACAGTAAACTAATCTGAATTGGTATTCTTCTTGTAGTTTGTATTTTTGTACTGCTGTTTTTCTTAGCAGCAGGGTCAGGAAAGTAGATGGATCCGGCAATGCTCAAGTTTTTGTGTCATTCTGAGTCTGTATTAATTTTAGTTATTCAAATGCTATGATGGGTGTGTTATAATGTGTGAATATGTCTAAAACACAAGTGGATGTATTATAAAGTATGTGTTAATTTATCAAAAGTATATAGAAATAGTTAGAGTCTGTCATAGTGAGTAAGCTGTATGTTGTATGTTTAAGCTGTTGAGTGGATATGCTGCGCGGATATGCTGCTGTACTGATGTTAAAGCTGCACCTGGGAATGAAGCTGCTGGACTGAGGGAATGAAGGCTGCTGGATGCTGATGTATGGCTGTTGTACTGATGTTAAAGCTGCACCTGCTGGAATGAAGCAGCTGGACTGGAAATGAAGGCTGCTGGATGCTGAAACTGTTGCAAAATAGGCTGCCGAAAAAGCTGCTGAACGAAAAAGCTGCTGAGTAAAGCTGCCAAAAAAGCTGCTGGAATACAGCTAGAATAAGGCTGCTGAAATGTCTCGAGGTGGAACAGAATACCACATGACCAATAGCTAAAGTGGAAGTTTTAGTGAGCTTCTCAAAGGCATGAACACTTGCCATTGACAGCACTTTCAAGTTAACACAATGTGGAAAACATGGGGGGGATCAAGATTCAAAGTCTGAGCTCCCAAAGTCAAGTATAGAAATTAAAAGAAGGCTTCACCAGAGAAACAGAGCATCAAAGTTCTTCAAAAAACAGCTTACTCGAAAGCAAGAATAGAAAAATAAAATAGATTCGGGATATAATTTTAGGTAGAATAATGAACAATGTATTTCTTTATTTGAAAAAAGAGGATAGGAAAGGGTGTAAGCGGGGAAAGGGTAGACTTATTTTGTATAAATGGTATTCCTCCGCCAAAAGAGAGGGTTAAATTAATAAACAAAATTAAAAAAAAAAGAGATAGAAAGACAAATATGCATAAAGATAGATAGACAGATAGTTAGATAAATACATAAATAGATAGATTAATAGACAGATAGACAGATAGATAGTCAGATATACATATAGACAGTTAGAAAAAAACAAAGATAGATAGATAAATAGATAGACATATATATGGATATAGAGATTGATAGACATATAGACATATAGAAAGATAGACACATAGATAGATGGACAGATATACAGATAGACAGATAGATAGATAGATAGCCATAAAGAAAGATAGATACCTAGATAGATAGAATGATAAATAAATAAATAGATAGATAAATAGGTAGATAGATGATTTATAGATATAAATTTAGATAAATAGATAAGATAGTAGAATAGTAAATAGATATATAGATCTATCGATCGATAAATAGATCGATCGAGTGATAGATCGATAGATTGATAGGTTGATTGATTGATTGATTGAGAGATAAACATGCAGATAGATAGATATATAAATAAACAGATAAAAAGATAATCAGACACAGACATACAGATGGCAGATAGACAAACACTTAGAAAGATAGATAGATTGAATCACATATAAACATAAAGACAAACATAAAGACACATTGACATATAGAAAGATAGATAGATAGATATATATATATATATATATATGCATAGGTTGATAAAAGATAGGCACAAAGAGATAGTCATTTTGAGAGAGAGATAGATAGATAGGCAGACAGATAGATAGATAGACAGGCAGATAGGTAGATAGGTAGAAAGGTAGATAGGTAGAAAGGTAGATATGTAGATAGGCATATAGGAAAATAGGTATATAGACAGATAGAAAGAGATGCACATAGGTAGATAGTGATATAGGTAGATTGGTATTTTGGTAGATAGAAATATACATAGATAGATAGAATGATAAATAAACAAATAGATGGATAGAATATAGATTGACTGATAAACAGATAGATAGATAGTCAGATAGATAGATAGATAGTTAATATATATATATATATATATACACACACAAAAATAGGTAGGTAGGTAGATAGATAGACAAATAGAGCTACCTAAAGAATGATATACATATAGATAGAAAGATATACATACAGATAGACAAATAGACAGAAAGAAGGATAGACAGATAGACAGATTTACATATAGATAAATAGATTGATAAATAAATAGATAGACAGATAGACAACTAGACAAATAGACAGTTAGTCATATAGAGAAATAGACATATAAATAAATAGACAAATAGTCATATAGATAGATCAATAGATAGACATATAGATTGATAGTTATAGAGACAGATAGACAGATTGACATATAGACAGATACACATATAGAAAGATAGACAAATTGATAGATTGATAGATAAACATATAGTCATATAAGCCAATAGTAAGGTAGGTAGATAGATAGACTAATAAACAAATAGACTGATAGTCAAATAGATAGATAGTCATATAGACATATAGAGAGAGATAGATACACATAAGATAGATATACAAATATATAGATAGAGAGATAAATGGATAGATAGATAGTTAAATAAATAGATAGATAGAGAAATAGTTTGTTAGAAATATTGATAAATTGACACATAGACAGATAGACATATAGACTAAGAGATAGATAGGTAGATCGGCAGATAGATAGACAGATACAAATATAGATAGAGAGATAGATAAATAAATAGTCATATAGTCAGATAGATAGACAGATAGATAAAGAAATAGATTGATATATTAAAAGACATCTAGACAGATAGACAGACATACATGCATACATACAGAAAGACAAACAGGAAGATAGACAAACACACAAAAAGAAGGATAAACAGATAGATAGATAAACAAATAAATAGACACACAATAGAAGGATAGTTAGTTAGATAATCAGATAGAGTGATAGATAGATAAATAGTTAAATAGACAAATAGACAGATAGACATATAGATAGATAGACAATTTCATAAATATAGATAGAAATTAGACATATAGTATGATAGTAAGGTTGGCAAATAGACAGATAGACAGATAAACAAATAGACAGATAAACAAATAGTAAAATAGACTGATAGACATAAAGATAGATCGATAGATAGATAGAGACATAGCCAGAAGATAGGTAGACACACAAATAGATAGATAGTTATATAGATAGTAGATAGATAGATAGATAAACATATATATAGATATATAGACAAATAGATATATAGATAGATAGATAGACAGATTGATAGATTGATAGATAGACATATAGACTGAGATATTGAAAGGTAGATAGGCAGATAGTAAGATACAATGTTACACAAATAGATAGATAGAAAGATGGATGATATTTATATAGATAGATAGATAGAGAGATAAAAAATAGATATAAAGATAGATAGATAGATTTCAGATAGGCAGATAGATAAAAAAATAGATAGAATGATCGACAGATAAATAAATAGAGAGAAAGATAGATAGACAGACAAACAGATAGACAGATAAATAGATAAATTGAAAGATAGACAGATAGACAAATAGATAGATATACATATAGATAGGTAGACAGATAGACAAATAGACAAATAGAAAAATAGATAGATAGACTAATAGATAGATAGGCTTATTGACAGATAAATAGATAGATAGATAGACAAATAGACAAATAGACGGATAAACATATAGACAGTGAGATAGATACACAGATAGAAAGATAGATATATTGACAGATAGATAGAAGATAGTTAGATAAATAAATAGATAGACATTTAGGCAAATATACATATAGATAGATAGAAAGATAGACAAATAGACATATAGACAAATAGACAATTAAATAGATACATAGATGGTAGATAGGTAGATAGATAGATAGATAGACAGATTGTTAGGTAAGCAGATAGACAAACAGATATATTTATAGATAGATATATAGATAGATAGACAGATAGATATATAGATAGATACACCTATAGATAGATAGATACATAGATAGATAGATATATAGATAGTTATATAGATAAATAGACAGATAAATAAATAGCCATATGGATAGATAGTCACATAGCCAGATAGCTAGATTGGCAGATTGATAGATAGAGAGATAGATAGATACATACATAGATAGGTACCCACAAAAAGAGTGATAAATAGACAAACATACATACATACAAACAGACACACACACACATAGACACACACATAACCAATCATACATTTAGGTAGACATAATGAAATGTAGACAAAAAGATAGACACATAGACAAACAAATAGATAGATATACATACATACATATTAGATTGATAGATAGAAAGATAGATAAGCAAATAGTGGATAGACACAAATAGATAAACATTTAGACATAAAGGCAAATAGTTAGATAGGCAAATAGGCAGATATGTAGATAGGTAGATCAAAAGATATTTAGATTGTCAGATTAGTAGATAGGAAGATAGAAAGATAGGTATATAGAATGAAAGAGAGATCGATAGAAAGAAAGATAGATATATAAAAAGATAGCTAGCCATATAGATAAATAGATAGATAGAGAGACAGACATACAGAAAGAAAGCAGATAAATAGATAGATATACAAACAGAAAGATACACAGATAGACAAATAGACAGGATGAAAGAAAGAAAGATAGATAGATAAATAGCAAGATAGAAGAAATATAGATAGACTAACAAATAGATATATAGATAGATAGACAAATAGACAGACATATAAATAGATAGATAGACAGACAAATAGCTAGATATATAGATAGATAAATAGAGAGTTAGAAAGGTATACATATAGATAGATAGTAAGATAGTGAGATAGTTAAATATACATAGAGATAGATAAAAGATAGACAAATAAATAGATATAAAAATTGATATATTAAAAATAGACATATAGACATATAGGCTTATATTCAAAAAGGTAAATATGTAGATAGATAGAAAGATAAACTGATAGATTGATAGACATATATACATATTGATATATAGATCAATAGATAGATAGATAGATAGTTAGATAGACAGATATATATATATATATATATATATATATATATATATATATATTTACAAATTGACATATAGTCAAAAAGACTAATAGATAGATTGGTTGATAGGCAGATATACAAATATATAGTTTTATAGATAGAAAGATATAAAGATATTCAGATAGGCAGATAGAAAACTATATAGATAACTAGATAGACACACACACACACACACACACACACACATATATATATATATAGATTGATTGATTGATAAATAGAAGATAGATAGACACATAGACAGATAGAGAGATAAATAGACTATATAGACAGATAGAGAGATAGACTGATAAATAGACAGAAAAATAAATAGATACATAGATAGATAGTTAGACAGATAGATAGATTGATAGATAGATACACATATAGACAGATAGATAAATAGATATATATAGTCAAATATATAGAGATAGATAGTCACACAGATAGATAGATAGATAGATAAATAGATAGCCAGATAGATAGATTGACATATAGATAAATAGAAAGAAATATCGATAGATAGATATATAGACAGATAGATAGATAGACAGCTAAACAGATACACAGATAGACACATACACAGATAGATAAATAGATACATATATAGATATACAAATAGATAGAAAGATAGATAGGTAGATTGACACATAAAAAGCTAGATAGATAGATAGATAGACATATAGACAGAGAGAGAGATAGACATATAGACAGATAGATAGACAGATAAGCACATAGATAGATAGAGATTTAGATAGATGTATATATATATATATACATTTAGAGTTAAATAGATAGATATATATATATATATATATATATATATATATTGATATAGCGATTGATAGTTAGATTGACAGACATATAGAAAGATATAAAATTATATAGATAGAAAGAAAGATAGATAGATAGATAGACAAATAGATAGGTAGACTAATAGACAGACAGACAGATTGATAGATAGTTAGATAGATAAACATAATGACATATACATATATCAAGAGATAGACATATATATATATATATATATATATATATATATTCATTTATAGATATACAGATAGATAGATAGACAACTAGGCAAATAAGAAAATATTCAGATAGGCAGATAGGCATATAGATAGATAGAATGATAGATAGATAGTTAAATAGATAGAAATACAAATAAATAGAAAGACAGATAGATATATGGAAAGATAGAAATATAGAAAGATAGAAAGATAGAAAGATAGATAGATAGATAAATAGTCAGATATACTGGTAGACTGATAGTAAGATATACAGATATTTATATATACAGATATTTATATATACAAATAGATAGATAGATAGATAGATAGATAGACAAATAGATAGATGGATGGATAGGTAGATAGATAGACAAATAGATAGATTGATGGATAGGTAGATAGATAGATGGATTGATTTATAAATTGATAGATGGATAGATAAATAGTTGGATAGATACACAGATTGATAAATAGACAGATATAGAGATAGACTGATATAAAGATAGACATATAGACATATTGATAGAAATATAGATAGATAAAAAAATAGATTGATAGATAGATAGACAAATGGACAATTCGATAGATAGACACATAGACAAATAGAAACAAATATATATAGATAGATAGACAAATAGACTGATAGTGAGATACAAAGATACGCAGATAGTCAGATAGACAGATAAATATATAGACAAATAGATAGTTATACAGATAGACATACGGATAGATAGATAGATTGATAGAAAAAAGATAGATAGATAAACAAATAGACAGGTAGATAGATAGATAGATGGATAAATAGATAGATAGATAGATAGATAGATAGGCAGATACGTAGATACGTTGACAGGCAGATAGTCAAATATACAAATAGACATATAGATAGATAGATAGATAGATAGATCAATAGTTACACAAATAAATAGACAGATAGATTCACAAATAGATAGAAATCTAGATAGAAGGATAGGCAGATAGAGAGATAGATTGATTGATAGAAAGAAAGATAGATATGGAGACATATTTATAAGAATATAGACAGATATATTGATAGATAAATAGACAGATAGATAGATTGACAAATAGAAAAAAAAGAAAGAAAGATAGATAGATAGAGAAATAGAGAGTTAGATTGAGAGATATACAGATAGATAGATAGATAGAGAAATATACAGATAGATAGACAGATAGATAGATATCTAAATAGAGAGACAGAAGACAAATAGACAGATAGATAAATAGATAAATAGATAGATAGATAGACAGATAGATACATAGGACATAAACACAGACATATTCGTAGATAGATAAATAGACAGATAGACATATAGAGAAATAGACATATAGACAGAAAAACAAATTATTGATAGATAGATAGATAGACAAATAGACATATAGACATAATATATATATATATATAGTTACATAGACATATAGATAGATTTATTGATATAGAGATAGATTGACAAATAGGTAGACAAGAAAATATTTAGATTGGCAGATAGGCATATTGACAAATAGAATGATAGACAGAAAGATATATAGATGAATTGAAAGATAGATAGATACACAAAAAGATAGATAGATACATAAACAAATAGAAAGATAGAAAGATAGAAAGATAGATATATAGACAGATAGACTGATATATAGATAGACTAAAAGATAGATACACTGATATACAGATAGACAATTAGATATATATATATAGATAGATAGATAGACAGACTGATAGTTAGGTAGATAGATATATATATATATATATGGAAAGATTAATAGATAGGTAGACAAATAAATAGATATACAGACAGATAGATAGATAGATAGATATACAGATAAATGGATAAAAAGATAGTCAGATAGAAAATTTAATAAAAATATAGAAAGATAGACAAATAGATAGATACACAAATAAACAGGTAGATAGATAAATAGATAAAAAGATACACAAATATAAAGATAGATAATAGATAAACACGTAAACAAATAGAAAAATACATAGATAGGAAGATAGACAGAGAGTCAAATAGACATATAGACATTTAGACTTATAGGCAGATTGATAGATACATTGATACACAAATTGACAGAAAGACAGATAGAAAGCTAGATAGATAGATATATAAATAGATAGATAAAGTGACAGAAAGACCAGATAGAAAGATACGTAGATACACAGATAGATACACAGATATACAAATAGACATATAGATAGATAGATACACAGATTTACAAATATTCATATAGATAGTTAGAAGGATAGAGTAATAGACAGACATATAGACAGATTGAGAGATAAACATATAGATAGATAAATAAAAACATAGAGAGACAAATATATAGATAGATAGATATATAGATTGATTAATAGCCAGATAGACAGATAGATAGATAGACAAATAGATAGATAGATAGATAAATAGATAGATAAATAGATAGACAGATCGATATATAGACACATAGATAGATAGACAGATGGATACACAGCTAGATAGACAGACAGATAGATAAATAGATAGACACAATGATAGATAAGCAAATAGACAAATTATAAATAGACAGATAGGCAAATAGATAGATATATAAATAGATAGATAGACAAATAGATAAATTTATATTTAGACAAATATACATATATACATATAAAAAAATAGACAGATAGTCAGATAGACAGATAAAATTAATTATAGATAGATAGATAAAAATTTAAGTAGATAAATAATTGGACAGATTGATATATTAAGAGATAGACATGTAGACATATAGTCTTATTGATAGATTTATAGATAGGTAGAAAGACAGATAGACAGAAAGACAGGGAGCCATATACATAGATAGATAGATAGACATATAAATATATATATAGATAAAAATATAAAAACATAGGTTGATATATAGAAAGACAGATAGACAGATAAACAGATAGACTGATAGGTTGATAGGTAGATAGTAAATGAGACAGATAGAAAGAAAGAAATATTAACAGATAGATAGATAGACAGATAGACAGATAAATATATATGCAAATATGTAGATATACATATCCACATATATATAGATAGACAGATAAATAGATAGACAAATAGAATTATAAAGAGATTTATAGATAGGGCATAAGCCAAATAAAAAATAGATAGATATATAGATTGACAGATAGTGAGGTAGACAGATAGACAAATTGATAGATATAGAAAAATTAGATAGACACATAAACAAATAGGAAAATACATAGATAGGCAGATAGACAGAGAGTCAAATAGACATATATACATATAGACATATAGACAGATTGATAGATACATTGATACACAAATTGACAGAAAGACAGATAGAAAGCTAGATAGATAGATATATAAATAGATAGATAGAGTAACAGAAAGACCAGATAGAAAGATACGCAGATACACAGATAGATACACAGATATACAATTAGACATATAGATAGATAGATACACATATTTACAAATATTCATATAGATAGTTAGAAAGATAGAGTAATAGACATACAAAAGGATAGATAGACATATAGACAGATTGAGAGATGAACATATAGATAGATAAATAAAAAAATAGAGAGACAAATAGATAGATAGATTGATAGATATACAGATTGATTGATAGCCAGATAGATAGATAGATAGACAAATAGATAAATAGATAGATAGATAAACAGATAGATAAATAAATAAACAGATCGATATATAGACACATAGATAGATAGACAGATGGATAGACATACAGATAGACAGATAAATAGATAAATAGATAGACACAATGATAGATAAGCAAATAGATAAATTACAAATAGACAGATAAGCAAATAGATAGATATATAAATATACATATAGGCAAATAGATAGATAGATATATATATATATATATATAGACAAATATACATATATACATATAGAAAAATAGACAGATAGTCATATAGACTGATAAAATTAATTATAGATAGATAGGTAGAAATTTAAGTAGATAGATTGATATATTAAAAGATAGACATGTAGACATATAGTCTTATTGATAGATTTATAGATATGTAGAAAGACAGATAGACAGATAGACAGGGAGCCATATACATAGATAGACAAATAGACATATAAATATATAGATAAATAGAAATATAAAAACATAGGTTGATATATAGAAAGACAGATAGACAGATAAACAGATAGACTGATAGGTAGATAGGTAGATGGTAAAAGAGACAGAAAGAAAGAAAGAAATATTGACAGGTAGATAGATAGACAGATAGATAGATAAATAAATATACAAATATGTAGATATACATATCCACATATATATATATATAGATAGACAGATAAATAGATAGACATATAGAATTATAGAAAGATTTATAGATAGGGCATAAGCCAAATAGAAAAATAGATAGATATATAGATTGATAGATAGTGAGATAGACAGATAGAAAAATTGATAGATATACAAAAAATAGATAGAAATATAGATTGATAGGCAGATAAATAGATAGATATATTGATAGATAGAAAATAGATAGATAGATATAAAGAGATTTAGATAGACATATAGATAGAAATACAAATAGATAGAAATACAGATAAATTGATAGGCAGATGGATAGATAGGTAGATTGATAGATAGACATATGGAAAGATATATAGTTAGATATATAGATAGACAAATAGGTAGATACACAAATAGGTAGATACACAAATAGGCAGATAGACAAATATACAAATAGACAGATAGATAGATAGATCATCGATATATAGATAAATAGACAGATAGATAGATAGACAGATCGATAGATAGTCAGAAAGAGAGAGATAGATAAAAAGATAGATATACAGACAGACAGATAGACAAATAGATAGTTAAATAGAAAGAGAGATAAACAGATAG